>JAMKCH010031604.1:0-29279 GCA_023653785.1 Ophioderma brevispina | reverse complement strand
AATGGCTGTACCTAATCGTGGATGGCTCCGATGAATACAAAACAGAAAATTTAATCAGGAAAATGATGGCAAATAAGATTTAAACTTATAAGCTAGTCACATTCAGAAATGGATGAAGGTGTTCATTAGCTTTAATGAAGGAATTCTTAATCAGCTGTGAAAATGTAAGCAATTTCATTGGCTGATACCGGGTTCAATTCACAATTGAAACCAGCTAGGACGCGCTGCGTACGGAGGGACTTTATTTGGAGGTTGAAGCGCTCGCGTCATAACCCCGTTTTTCTACATTCGCGCGCTGCCAAACGTTGCGTCTTGTTCGATTTTTGCACTGGGGGGTGGCAGTCCTTTCTTGTATTTAAGCCATAAGTATAGAGAAAATTGGAGTAAAGACCTTAAATTATAAAGCTGTTTAAGAATGAGAATAAAGGTAAGATTTTGGGAACCGGTACTTTCTTACGACGAATGAAACAGGGGACCCCATTTTTACCACTTAAAATAATGTATCACCTTGGTTTCAATTCGGTCGTAAAGAGATATACCGGTTACCAAATCACTCTTTATTCTCAAATCATCAATTGCACATGGACAGTATGGGAATGAATTGGACAATTCCATTTTAAATTTATACTGCCCTTGTGGAAGATTTAGGTAAATTTACCAGAGAGGAAGTATTTAACAGGAATACTGCACAACTTTATGATTTGAAAATATTCCCTACACATTAAAATTCTTTAATCGTGTAGTCTGTCAAGATGCTTGGCTATGTCCCCTTTCGAGGTACCATCCCCCGTGTATGATATTGGTATTGACCTCTCCCCTCACGCCTTGTCTATGTAAACCCTAGCTCAAACACGTCGTAAGACCCCCAATATGGAGTGTCCTGTCAGAGTACCTCATACTATGTAAACCCGTACAACATGGCATATAGGAAAAGCCTAACCATGAGTCCGACGCCATGTAAAACGTGACAAATGTCACAGTATATAGAAAAATGGTCTCAGAATCTTTTTCATACTTCCATTTTCATACACGAATCACTCCCGTTGATAAACGAATTATACCGTTCGCAAGTCAACAATGCACCGCTACCGAATCTTCCTCCCATAGGTAGAAATGGCTAAATACAGGAAGCGCTCACTGCGAGGCAGAGTGAGTGTCTTGTATTTTTGATTTCATTTACAACTTGATGGCCGAACCCAATTATGCAAAATGAGGCACCAGTGCTTGTACTCATTGGATAAACAATGTCGCTTTACTGTCAATCATGAGTATAGCCGGAGCAATGAGGGTCTGGGACGGCAGGTACGGTTTATTGTGCGTGTGTAATGTACAAAGTCACGCTTTCATGAATAAAAATTTAATCTTGATTCAGTAATTTGAGTCATTGCACATATTTTGATTTTCTATTAAAACTTGAATAATTCAACGTCGCCCCGTATATGGAAAACCAACCCCCCCGCGAAGACTTTTTCCACAAGGTCAGAAAAAATTTACAAATGTCCAAGACGCTTCACGGAGCAGAAAATGCTTCTGCATGTGCAGCGTCACTCGTCTTTTCAATTGGTTACAGAATACAAGAAGACCTAGCACTGCACTGGCATTGTTGGTGTGGGATCTCAGCCGAGTTTGGATTTCGATACTAATAATAGGCTATGATTCAACAGTTTGCTAGTGAAATAATTCAAGCAAAAGCGTCTGCCCAAGACTACTAATGTGTGGAAAAGGCCAATAGGACAAATGCTAGCACAATAAAGTAATTCACCACCCTCTGCGTATTTACGCATATATGGTCGCAAACCAGTGAAACGTTACAAAATACGCAATGTAGCGCGAGGATTGAAAAGTCTAGTTGCACTCTGCGCACTGCATAAGGTGATTTCAAACATGTGTGCATCACACGAAGGACTGATTTATTTTCTCAGTGGGTAATTTGTTTTTAATTCCATGGTAAATTATATTTTAAAACTACTGTTTGTCGCTAAGTAAGGCAAATTCTTTATTTTCTGTCGTGTATGAATTAAGTTAATAACTGTGTATTTACTATTGCTTAAAAATGGGACAAATCAATGCACTTGTGCTGAATTAGGATGCTTGTCCAATGCACAAAATCTCAGGGCATGTGCATGTTATTTGTCCTATTTTTCTCGCAAGTAAATGCGCAGCTATTACCTATAATATATCATGAAATTTAAACTACTTTCGAACCTAACACCGATAGATATTTCTATCGCCCGGCTCCTCTACCAACCCTGCTTGATCGCTCAGTGGTAAGAGCGTCGTGCATGTTAATACGAAGGTCGCCGGTTCGAATCCGGCCAAGCGCACATGGGTTTTTTTTTTTCAACACTACGTGCAATTGACATCTCCAGGGAAAGATAAATAATATAATATAGCATGCTAAAAAATGCACACAAAACAAAAACAGTGCACCTGGCTGGAGTAGAACTGGCAACTTTCATGTCACATCCCATGATGCTCTAAACACAGGTACTGCTATTATGTCTGGAATCCAATCTGAGACTCGTCGCTAAAATGATGTGCGTTGACTGCGTATGCAAGCTGTACTTGACCTATAAACAAGGCATTCAAGTAACTAATACGTTTGCGTGATTGGCCAATTACAGCAGAGGTCAATTGTACTTTTGTTGCGTGCTACGCTCGGCGCAAAAACTCACTGCGATTCGGCGCAGGGCGACGGGGGTTGTCTCAGAATTTGATTCCAGAAATAAAACTATTCCACTTGCATGCACGGAACTACTGAGTATCTTCACTGGTTGCGTGAGTTGTACCCTGTGCAGTGTTTAGACCACATATATCTAACTGTGTCTGGTGAATTATGTTCTTTGGTGTACTAATGTCCTCTTCGTCTAGCGATTCTGCTTCGCCAGGAGGGACTTACATTCTTTGGACGTCTTCGAATTACGAAAGAAATTACAAGACAGAAAGTTAGGGTTTTTAAGAAATGGAGTAAGTAAAACTCACGTTACCTGCCAAAAGTTTCAATTTAGTTTACTCAATCTACCTGTACTAATATCTTTCAGAATTTTTTAAGTACATTTAATGCTTATAGCACCCTTTGTTTATGCTTCCCTAAAAAAACATACTTCAATGGGGAAGAGTTTTATTTTTCTGGAATTGGGGTAATCCGGGTACAAAATAGTGATTGATTGTAAGGTCCAACATTCTTTTATTTAATGCCACTATCAGTCTTTTTTCAAAAATTCAAAAATGCCGATTTTTTTCTCTAAATAGCTAGTGTTAGGTCGTATCAACAGCTTGTTATTATTTTTCTTGTGAAAAACAGACACTAGGCATTTAAAGCAGTCTTGAGGATGCCACTTAGACTGTTATCTAGACCTAAAAAAGTCAGATCTCGACTTTGATCCCAACTTTATTAGGAAACATAGCATAAAATTCATGATTTTTTTTTTAAAAATTGGAAATTACAACTTGTCATGGTATAATGACATACAATTTAAAATACAAACAGTGCAAGGAAATGGACTTGATGAAAAATAGGGGGCACAATTGTTATTACATTGTAAAGAAATTGCTGCTAGTGGCTTTAATCTGCTCTTGCCCTATTAAACAATGGATCAGATACCTTTCACGGATCTTTGTCTCTTTGGTCAATCTCGAAGCTGTTCTCCTCATCTCTTTTTAGGGTTTGCTCCGTGATGAATCTTGCACCTGCCCAAATGATGACACATATCCACCACCACTCCTTTCATCTTCTATGATGTTATCGCATCTGAATCATCAGGATACATGTTCTTCAACAAAATTATCAACCTGTACCGAATGGAAAAGAGTATCTGTCAAATAAATTGATTTGAAAGGCATAATTCTGAAGTGGAAGTAAATGATCCCGTGGTGTTTATTCTATTCTTTCTCAATTGGTGGTGTTAGACAGATGCTTAGAGTTTATGAAATCAGAAAAAGTAGTTGGCCCTTTGCTTAGCTCCTTGTTAATTTTGGTTTCCTAAAAAAAAATAAAAATAATAGCTCAATATTTTTTTAACACTTCTGTGCCAAATAAACCAAAATGCCAGTCACTGGGAATAAAACTATATTCTGATGTCTCTCTTTTGGATTTTTTTATTGGTATTGATTTATTTGGACAATGTCAGATAAACCAAGAAAGCCTCTACAGGAAGCTTATTTCCATTGGGGTCCATTTTACTGGGTCGGAATTGGGACAGCAGGGTGATCCCTACTCTTTTTGACAGACTGATGTGCATGTATGACTCATTTTGCATGGGACCAACAGCTTAATGTCCCTCTGAAGAATGGTGGTATTATTCATGGGTCATTGACCAAGTCCAACTGATACATGGGAAGAGCAAATACAACCTTTCATCAATTCAAATTCAATTCATCGTGCACAGATAAATCCAGAATTTTAGTATCCGATTAAATCCATGCAAGTGTCCCGCCGGGATTGAAAAAGGGGACCTTTAGCACCACAGGCTAATAACCTAACCAGGTGGCCACACTCTTTGGAATCCTAGGTTGTGTGTTGCATAGCACGTAGTATAATGCCTTTGAAAAATCACTGCCAACTAATTAGGACTTAAGATTAATTGACCACACAGGATTTGCGTGTTCTGCTAAAATTATAGTTTTGGCAACATACAACCTCGAATATTGCCTGTGGTGTTTACTTCCTAGATGCAAAAAGAGACATTTATAGGAACAGTTATACTCTGGCTGAATGAACTGTCGAAGAAAGTGATATACAAAACCACAACCTAAGTTTGTGTGTTAAGTAAATTTATAATAAATGGCATTTTTAATATTTTTGGTTCAATTAGGATATTGAATGGAAAGAGGAGCAATATAATTGCAAGAATTACAAATATTAGATTCATTTCAAATGAAGTAGAAAAAAACAAATAATCGAACCTGCACAAATTTCTTGCCGCTGCCAAATTTGTCAACATCTGTTACA
This sequence comes from Ophioderma brevispina, assembly GCA_023653785.1. Lineage (NCBI taxonomy): Eukaryota > Metazoa > Echinodermata > Ophiuroidea > Amphilepidida > Ophiodermatidae > Ophioderma > Ophioderma brevispina. The sequence continues at coordinate 24,328 of JAMKCH010031604.1, read as the reverse complement.
CCTAGGCGCGTATGTGCCTTCTCCAAGTTCATGAATAATACAAAATTTAGGGACTGCTTCAAGGACTCAACCACGGTTGCCTGCCAGTTCTACCTGGGTCTTGCCGGTGGAACCCGATTTTCTTTGTTCTGAACAATAAATCGGTAAGTTTTGAAGTGGGTCCCTTACAAAATTCACTGTTACAAATGCAAACCACAAATCTAAATCTAAATGTGATCTGATCAACTGGAAACTTAAACCATAATTGCAATTTGAATCCTACATAACCTTTAAGCATAACTTCCTCAAGGTCAATCCTTGATACTAAAATGTGGAAACTTTACAAATGTTAAAACTGTAACTAAAAGATAACATACTTTGACCCAATTTGCTGGCATGAGAATCGACCTCTAATAATAATAATACATTAGTTTTTATATAGCCACTAATCACCAAAACAGTCTCAAGCGTGTTGCCAATTATTATATGCACCTTTCAGGCAATCATCACAATCATTGTGTTTCATCCAGGGGCTGATCAAAGACATGCCTTAAAGCACACATCTTCAGCACTTAGATTGTAATATCACAAACAGCTACCAAGTTTCGCTTGGGTCGTCTCATGAGGTTTGAGATAAAGAGACAGAGATTGCAGAAAGAAGCGCACCCAATTTTTTTCGAACCCAGGGTTTTTGCATTTTGGCAAAGCTTTCTTTTTTTACAATGATTAGATCACACCTGAAGTGATTAAGCAAACGCCGTCTTATGTATAAGTTTGATGATTTAGTACTTTCGTCGTGCCGACAGGAAGTCAAAGCACGGTGTTCTATGGGGAAAATAACGATAGTCAGGCAAGTTCAAAACAAGGTTTGCGGTTTTCTTTTGTACTTTTTTGTCCAATAAACCTTCGAAACGTTTTTGGTAGGTGGTCTACAATCGATTCAGTGCAATTTGAGAGAAATTTGTATCCTCAAAAAATCTCCTCCTGTCACTTATCTTGCCCAGGGACAGAAACATGTTGACTACAGCGGGACTTGGAACTCACAATTTTAACGGTCTAATGCAGAGGTTCTTAATTATATTAGTTGAAGGGCCAGAAAATGCTGAACATATTTGAAAGTTCCCTACTTGAGGGCCAAATACACTTGATTTTCTTATATTTTCCTTTATATTTTAGAGCAAGTCGAGGGCCAAAAATTAATGGTTTTCGGGCTTGATTTGGCCCGTGGGCCGCCTATTGAGAACCCCGGGTCTAATGATCATGAGTCCTGCACTTTTCCACTGGACCACATGTGACAAATAAACCTGAAAAGCCTAAAAAACAGCTTTAACATTTCCAAAAATGGCCCCCAATCAGGCTGAAAATAAAATTGCATAAATCTGAACAACAAAAAAGCTTGAAATCAGGCAAAATCTGGAAAATTCTCATGCCTGAATTAATGGATTACAAAAAGTTAACAAAAATGACTGAAAATACATCTACATCATGTACTGACTTCTTAGTATAGCTCTGATCACACTCAGGGGTAAAACAGAAAATTGAAGGCATTTCTTAGAGCAATGATGCATGGAGTACTATCAGTTGTCGACTTCTCATATTTGCAATTAATTGGGCACTTACAAATGCATGCAAATTTTGGTTGTTTCCCAAGGTGAGACTGATTCTTGAATCAGGAAGAAACTTTGGGGAAGTTGCCAAGAATTCCCAAGAGTTCCTCTTCATTGCTGGAGTCCCAGCTTGCTGTCACAGCTGTTTGAAAGTCTCATTTATTATGAAAAAACGATTATAAAACAAAAAAATATCGCCGGCGACACACTTTTGACGACTAAGTTGGAGTATTTATGCCACTAACTACATCTTGTGTAAATTTGATGAAATTTCATTGCGGGCAAATATGATTTTTCATAAAAATCTAGTTTTACACGTCTTTCTATGGGAAATAGGCATATAGAGGGCACTATAACATACAAATTACGACCTTTGTAGGCCTATATGGCAAGATTCCCGCAATGGATTTTTCTGATTTTTGCTGAGATAATAGGTCTTGCATGTACCTACTTATATCAGTTGTCAAAATTGTGTTGCCATTGCTTAAAATTGCTCTAAAAATAAAAAGAGACAATTTGCATGGGGTCAAACAGCTGTGCTGTGAATCCTTGGAATGTAGCTATTCAGTTGAGTAGCTGTTTTTTTTATTGGACAACTATAAAACTAGTCAGACTGATTTCATCACTTATCATCAAAATTGTATATAGATGAGTTGACATCAATGTTTACAAACACAAGTTTGCACCTGGTCTACTGACATGTTAGAGGTGCAAAGAATATGCCCATACAGTTACAACATTTAATAACCTTATCACGCCTGATTGAGTTTTAAAAGCATAAGCCCTGTAGGTGCTCACGCATACTGCCGGGCAGTGCTTTGTTCTTTGCCCGGCGTTGACGTCACATGTCACCTCATCTATAGGCCTAAATACAAACCTCGGTTTGCGGTTTTCTTTTGTACTTTTTTGTCCAATAAACCTTCGAAAGTTTTTGTTAGTGGTCTACAAGCGATTCAGTGCAATTGAGGAGAAAATTCGTTTTATCCTCAAAAAATCTCCTCCGTGTCACTTATCTTGCCCAGGGACAGAACATGTTGACCACAGAGGGACTTGGAACTCACAATTTTAACGGGTCTAATGCAGCGGCAGGGTTCTTAATTATATTAGTTGAAGGGCCCGAAAATGCTTAACATATTTGGAAGTTTCCTACTTGAGGGCAAATACACTGGAATTTCTTTGAGATTTCCTTTCATTTTTTTGAGCAAGTTTGAGGACCTTAAAATCAAATGCTGGTAACCCCGTTTGGCCCGATGGGACCGACTATTGAGGACCCCAGGTCTAATGATCATGAGTCCTGCACTTTTCCCCGGACTTTTCCACTACACCACATGTGACAAATAAACCTGAAAAGCCTAAAAAACAGCTTTAAATATTTTGAAATAAACAATCAACAAACACAAACATTAAAAAAAAAATTGAAAAAATCTGAAACAACAAAAAAGCTTGAAATGAAATCAGGGCAAAATTGGAAAATTCTCATGCCTGAATTAATGGCATTAAAAAAAGTAACAAAATGGACTGAAAAAATACATCTACCTCATTGTACTGAATTCTTAGTATAGCTCTGATCACAATCAGGGGTAAACAGAAAATTGAAGGCATTTCTTAGAGCAATGATGCATGGAGTACTATCAGTTGTCGACTTTCATTTTGCAAGTTAATTGGGCACTACAAATTGCATGCAAATTTTGGTTTGTTCCAAAGTGAGAGATTTTGAATCAGGAAGAAACTTGGGGGAAGTTGCCAAGAAAGAATTCCCAAGAGTTTCTCTTCATTGCTGGAGTCCCAGCTTGCTGTCACAGCGTTTAAAGGTCTCATTTATTATGAAAAAAAACGATTATAAAACAAAAAATACGCCGGCGGACAACACTTTTTTTTTTTTTTTTTGACGACTAAGTTGGAGTATTTATGCCACTAACTACATCTTGTGTAAATTTGATGAAACTTCAGGCGGGCCAAATATGATTTTTCATAAAAATCTGTTTTACACGTCTTTCTATGGGAAATAGGGGGCATTATAGAGGGAACTATAAACATACAAATTACGACCTTTGTAGGCCTATATGGCAAGATTCCCGCACAGGATTTTTCTGATTTTGCGGAGATAATAGGTCTTGCATGACTACTATATCAGTTGTCAAATTGTGTTGCCATTGCTTAAAAATTGCTCTTACAAATAAAAGAGGAAAATTTGCCAATGGGTGTCAACAGCTGTGCGTGAATCCTTGGAATTGTAGCATTTATGCACGTGAAGATGTGGGTTTTTTTATTGGACAACTATAAAAAATAGTCAGACTGATTTCATCACTTATCATCAAAATTGTATATAGAGGAGTTGACATCAATGTTTACACACACAGTTCACCTGTTCTACTGACATGTTAGAGGTGCGAAGAATATGCCCATACAGTTTACAGCATTCAATAACCTATAACGCCTGATTGAGTTTTGTAAAAGCAACAAGCCATGTAGGTGCTCACGCATACTGACCGGCAGTGCTTGTCTTTGACCGGGTTGACGTCAATGTCCACCTCATCTAGGCCTACTAAAATACAAACCCGGTTTACAGTTCATCCTCGGATCCAACTTGATATTTCTCAGGTTTGGCCTTTCCATCAAACTGTCACAATTGCTTTGCTGCTGATCGGAGAGTCAGGACACACATCTGCTTGCGCCAGAGAATTAGTGTTTCCAATTCCTTTTCAGGTTGACTTCATCGTATTCTTCACTCTTCTGTACAAAAATGATTGGTTTATGTCCTAATTAATATTCAGATGAATACAAAATTAAAAAAACAAACCAATTACAAAATTCAATATTAAAAAAAAAAAAAAAAAAAAAAAAAAAATAGCATTATAAATTGAAAATGCCAATTCAGCCAAATATTTTAGGAGAAAGAGAAATACAAGGTTCTAGTGGGATGGCCATGTCAAAAGGCTGAACGATGAACCTTTATTTTTCTTGGTGTTTTAAGTCTTCGTTGTAGTTGCCATCCACAATCCTTTTCTGAAAATAGGCATCTACATAACACGTGCGCGTGGAGTAGCTGCGTGTAAGCCAAATTTGTATTTCTTTGCACGTTGTCATGGTTCTATCTGGCGGGAAGGGGGGGAATGTGGGTGGTAGTCTTGAAGAGGGAAAAGGAATGATGACAGAGTATAATGTAATTCACTTTTAAAATAGTTATCAGTGACTTGACATGTTACTATTTTGAAGTGCTATTCAACATTTTGTATCCGAAGGAACGATTCGTTGGTTCTCATTTACTTTTGAAATCTTAGGGCTAAGGGTCTAAAAGGGTGTTTGGTGGGCTGTTATGAGCGAAAAATGTGCCCCATTTTGGTTGACAATATTAATTTTCACACATTAATAATGGGGATTGCAAATCAAATTTTTATCTCACACATCAAAACAGGTTGAAATATCAGTGCAAAGCTGTACAGGATGGGATTTTGGGGAGAAGGCCCATTCTGTCAAGATTCAAATTTTTTATACTCAAAATCGGGTCATCCTTATTTATGCCTATCTATCACTAAAAAAAAGATTTTGGTATAATTACATTATATATCCTTTGCACCTATACATGTGGCTTTACTCTGCAACAGAATAAATTATAAAGCACCCAATATTATAAGTGTTAGATTTCAAAAGTTTTTATATTTTTGTCTGACGTGTTGGTTAATTACGTTAAGATCAGTCTACAGAAACACAACATGGATAAGAAAAAGGATATTGGGAGAAAGGATTAGAACATTCAATACGGACACCGTTGAACTCAAATTATGTGTATGTTTACTACCGAATTTGAAAAAACAACTGAATATGGAAAATGTGGAAAACCACTCTTGGAAATATAATTGACATTAAGGGGGTTTTTGACGTATGTGTGTGTGATATGTTTACCGAAAGCTGTTTTGAGCTTTGAGCATTCAATTTAGCCCCCACTGTCGGTGGCAAAAAGAATGTACTTTGCATCATTTGAGGTGCGAAAGTTCTACGCGCTGATACCGTGGACTCTCGATTTTTGTTTGTGTTTATTCGCGCCAAGAATAAAAAACAAAAAAACAATCGCGTCAATCACGAGTCCTCTACACCCGCTTTCAGGCACGCATCATCTATGTACACGTTCACTGCTTTGCTGCGTACCGAATGTTGCAGCGAAATTTTATGTAGCCAACAAAAGGTGCCCAAATTGTTAAAAAGACTAAAATTGCGTTGTTTACGGCATTTAATGGAAAAAGTAAGTTCGGTGGCCCAATTTTTTATTTCAAAGTTTGAAGGAACGACATCGAGGCACTCAAACATATTTTAGGAAAATAGGAAATTTTATCGATACCGTTTTTATTTTGTAGGATCAAAACAGTAAATTTGATTTCCCATTAGACGTGCGTGGTTATAAAGTGACCAAAATTACACCTTTTTGTTTTGGCGATAGTACAAACAAGTCGGTGACCCCATTTTTTATTTCAGGATTCTTAATTCAGCACCGTTTTAAAATACATATATGTGAATTCTGGAAAAATTTTATTGAGTAGGCTTTACTAACACGTCAAAAACCCTTTAATTTTAAAATAACTTTTTACTTTTTAATTAAAATATGAGCATAAGAAACAAAAAACTGGCTGAGATACTATTAGAAAACTCGCAAGAATTGTATTTTCTGAATAAAGCGTATTTAAGTACCATAGTAAGGTGTATTGATGAGTCCATGAATCCTGGTAGTTGTTGCCTACTCTGGAGTCCCATTTCGATGGCACTCTGGATATGATGCTCCGTCATGGTGTGTGGTATAATTTCAACCTTCACCAGGATGTCGTGATGTGTTGGCTGATGACTACTCTAGTGCCCTACAGGAGTATTAAAAACACAAGAAAAAGAAGGACGCTGGTATCAAACCAGAATTTTTGAAGGGAGTCTAAACTTTAGACCCAGGTTTTTAAACCAGGGTTAGTCCTTACAAGAGTGGACCTTTTTTTCCCCAAAAATTAAAATGTGCTTGTTATGGGTGAGAAATTCCTCATGGGATGGCCCAGATTGCCCATGAGCGAATTTTCTCCCCCATTATAAAATTTATATTTAACTTCCACAGTGTTTTGAAAGGGACAAAAGCTCCACTCATGTAAGACTAACCCCTGTTTAAAACTCAGGTCTTAAAGTGTCCTCCCCTTTTCAGAAAAAAACCTGAGGACTCAGCAATTTTCTGACAGGCATCCCCCGGGGCCACATGTCCAGTGTGACTTGTCAGAGGGGGAAAAAAAAAAAAAATTTTTTTGTTTTTTGCCTGATTTTTAGAACAAATTTTAAACAAGGCTGAGCGATCATAGGGGAAACATTCGCGGTTGTTAGTTTTTGTTCCCACAGTGTTCAACGAGTTTGGCATCCTCACATTCATAACCAGTTTTGGCAATTTGACATAGGTTTCCGTTAGGAATCGTGCATACGAGCGTATAGTCCGGCATACTCACAGTCCGGCTACAATGGTAAGCAATAGAGCTTAAAAAAATCTCACGTTTATTCGTTTTTATTTTAGGGTCCCAATAGTTATGTTAAAGTGTTTAAAATTTATCCAATGAGAGAGAATGAAATGTTTTTATTTTCCATTAGAATTGACGATTTATAGGTCCTGTTGTTAAAGGATATCTTCTTTTCACCTCCGATTTAATAAGGAACTCTGTTTTGAGTGCCAGAAATAGGAATCTAGAAATTGAAACTTTGATCTCAAAACCCTAATTATGTTTAAAAAGCAGCTCCTACATACCCCCCTCCGTGTATCCAGTAGGTGTTGTCATGCGGTGAAAGGGACGTTTAAAATCTCACTACTTTTGTTATATACCCTCTCAAAAAAGTTTGATCATCTCATCCACTTCCCCTATCTCCCCCCTCCCACCCCCCCAACCTCTACCCTCCCACCACCACCCTCCCGCCCACCGCTCCGCCCACTATCCTAGTCCACTCCCTTCACCCAAACTCCTCACTTCCCACCACAGTCCTATTACCTTCCACCTCCTCCTTCCCCACTTCCTCAATTTTGCATTCCCATTCTTACCATTCCATAACTCTTTCCTAATCCATCTTATCCTGTGTTGCCATCTTCCCTCCTCTTTGTTACCCATTCCCACCTCTCACGCCTATTCCTTCTTTAAACTTTTAAAATATTATTTTCTCAATTTTATTGAGAAAAGATTTATCACGGGAAAGTACTTTGTTTACTTATTAAAAGAGCGAAAAGGGGAAATCCCTAGAGTTGTTTGTACAAGTTGCACCTATTAGGATTGATCAATCAAGGGGAAGTGGGGAATTCCCCAAGAGGTAAACTTAGAAACTGAGTCAACTGGTTTATGCTGTTAAGATCAAAACATGTTGCGGGATAGGTAACTTCCCCCATAAAGTTATAATGTGGAAGTGATGTAATTTCTGTGAAATCTGATTGATGGTTGATAGGTTATGTTATGCATGATGCTGTGGTAATGTTTATTTTAAGATTGGGAAACTGTCTGAAATATTGTGTCTATATGAAGGAGAATTGCGCCAGGAAGATTCGCCAGCAAGTGGTTTAATCTGGAGCTATGGTTAACTATAGCTAGTTTTTTTAATCTACAATATGGTAGATATTGTGCAAGGAGTATAATACACTTGGGATGCCACCGGAGCTTGATAGCTGAACTGTTTCTGCTGTCGTCTTTTAAGCCAAAGAGCAAGCTTCAGTTTTTTTGGAATCCAAAAAGGGAATTTCCAAGTTGTGGTCCTTTGAGGACATAAACGGACAGGACTGATGGTGGTAGAATACCATGGAATTTTATATTGTGGAACATTAGTGTCGTTGAGGGAAGCCCCGTTCGTTTGAAACGGCTGGACAAGGATTTACCTTCAGGACTTGAGAAGATTCCCTTGGGATATATTACCTGAGGAGTTTGTATGAAACCTTGTGCGCTGTCATTTTGGAGTCTTCGCTGTGAGGACATATGATCGGTGAACTGCAACGCCTCTTTTGGAACATTAAGTATCAAACGTATAAATTGTGTTTCTTGTAATTTACTCTAGGTAATGTTGTTTGGACATACCAAATTTTCTTGAACCATTACAAATCAGTAAATCGTATATTATATAAAATTTAGATCCACTGTGCACAGGCTCGTTTATTTGTGTTTGAAAAGGTATTTCTGGACCTTTGACGTCTACGAGACAATCATAACCCTTTATTAACATAATTTAACAGCATCACCAATAAACAGCACAAAATAGAAGCACCCTTATCACAAAAAGTATTTAAATCGAAACATTGACTCTTCTTTTCTCTTTTTCCGGATAGGCCTATTGCCTGCAAAACAAAAGGGATAATGTACTTTTTGAAAAGCATATTGAGCCAAAGCGGCTAGGCGGGTGAACCATTAATGAAATAGATTAGTGCAGATGTAGTTGGATGTGAGCTTTATTCCAGTATATTGATTTAAGATACACAAAAGCATGACGTTCTGTGGGTCGGAATTATGTGGTGTGCTGTCTTAGCCGATCGTCTTGCAATCCAGGTGTCTTGGGTTCGATTCCCATTCAGCCACCAAAATTTATTTTTGATTGCAATTGAAAAATATCAGAGGAGTCTGCACTTAGCCAACTATGTACGTAAACGGGGCCTGATTAAAATCTTTCAATATGGAAATTACATTTTATTATGAAAGACTACTTATTGCTATTTATTCAGTTAGAACTCATTTTAATATGGAATATTTGAATAAAAGAAAACTTGAAATAAATGCGAGATTTTATAAGCCCAATTCATCTTTCCTTCCTTAAGGCACTTCACTCATCATCATGGCCTCAGTCCGAGTCGCAAGCGACTATGGATAGAGCGCCCCACATTTGAGTCACAGGTTAGGTGACAGCGACGTCTGTGGCTGAAGAGCCCAATCCTAGAGTGGCAGTCTATGACACAGCGTGCTCATATATGGATGTCACAGCTTTGACTATCCAAGGATCGGGCAGCTTCTTTTAGCGAGGCTGCTTCTCAAACTGTCTGATGATCTGTTGTTCTCCAAGCTCCAAGGTGCTGCTTCCATGTTCTCCGCCAAAGGTGACGATTCAGCAAGTTTCTCCCAGCACCCAATGTCGATGTTAGGGTACACATTCAGCTTAAAAATATATTGTAGCGGAGCAGGGTCGGTCCAACTTTCTCTTGCCAGATGTAAGCTCAGCATACATGATATCTATCGGTTTTAGACGGCCATCCATCATTCGACGGACATGGCCAAGCCATCGGAGTCTGCGTTGTCTAAGAAATGTATAGATGGTGGGGAGTCCCATTCGAGTCAGGAGCTCTTGAATTTGGCACCATGTCCTTCCAAGTGACACCCCGAATGCGTCTAAACGCGCAGATGGAAGCTTTGAGTTTTCTTCTCATGCCTAGATATGTATCCAAGTCTCACTACCATACAGTAATGTGCCGATGATGCAGGCGTTGTAAACTGCCGCCTTTGTCTTAATGACGATGCTTGCCTGATTTTTTCCCACACACTCTGTGTAAGCCGGGCAAGAGTAACTGCAGCTTTACCAATGTGTTTTCGATTTCCTCATCGAAAGACAGACGTCCACTGATGTGGACCCACGGTAGGTGAAGTCCTGAACAACCTCAAACGTGTAATTGTCGATTGTGATGACAGGTGGTTCTTGAACATCTTGGGCAAGGACATTAGTCTTCTTCACTGATGACAATCCAAGTCCTTAACAGGCCTGTGAAGCGATCTATAAGCGCTGACGTTCCTGCTTGCAATGTAATAATGGCAGATCATCAGCAAACAACATTTCACTAATCACTATCTGACGAACCTTCGTCTTAGCTCTTAAGGCTTGCAGGATGAAGACCGACCATCAGACCTGGTTGGCATGTATATGCCTTCTGTGGCTGTACCGAACGCTACTTCTAAGGTACTGAAAAGATAGCCCAAAGAGCGTTTGGGCAAAAACCCTCCTTGCTTAACACCACTGCGATGTCAAACGGATCTGATACTGCGCGTCAAACTGTACCGTTGCCTTTCATGTCCGTGTGGAAAGATCTGATGATGCTCATAACCTTGGTGGACACCATCTTCTGGAGATTTGTGAACAGTTCCATTCCTGCTAACTAGGTCAAAGGCTTGGTCAGGTCTATAAAGCAATGTGAGTGGCTTCGGTTTCTCTGGCACTTCTCCGTAGTTGGCGTATGGAGAATATTATATCGATCGTAATCTGCCATCACGAAATCCGCACTGAGACTCAGGATCCACCCTTTCAGCCAGACTGGAAGACGCATCAACTCAACACGGCCAAAAACTTTGTCCGCAATACGAATGATGAAATACCCTTTAATTGTTGCAATCACTTCTATCACCTTTGTTGTCTTGTAGAGGGTGATGATCTTGGTGAGTCGCGCATGTCCTGGGGTACAGCTCCTTCCTCCCAGCATTGACAGAGAAATCTACCGTAATGGGTGAAGCAGAGAGCTTTTGCAGCATTTGATCAAGTCTGGTGGTGATTCCATCCATTCCCCGGGGCTTTTCGGGATGATAGACTGTCGATGGCCATGTCAAGTTCATCCACTGTAGGTACAGCACAGGCAGCCATTGTAAGAAGACTCTTGATCTTGTCAAGGTCTGAGGTGTGACATCCTTTTCTGTGAGAGTAGAGCTCGAAAAGTGTTCCAACCCAGCGCTCCACTGCTTACGTCTGTGCTGTGTGACTTCACCACTGGATGATTGAGGGTCTCGTTTTGCACTGGAGATGGCCCGACAGCCTTCTTATTCCATCATACTAGCTCTGATGTTGCCCGGTGCAGAAGCGGTTTGTATTTCTTCGCTCAGCTCAAGCCAGTATTCATTGGCACACGGCTTTCCTTCCCGCCTGAACTTCACTTCTAGCTGCTTGAAGCACTCTCAGATTGTGTGTGGAAGGTGAACTCTTATACTCCCGGAACGCTGCTCAGGGAATACAAATTGACCTGCGTGGACATACTCACAAAATGGGTCGGGGGTTGGTGGACATGTGTATCGCCATACTCCGTTTTGGTTGGCAACTGACCAGATGCTGAAACCTTTCCTTTATATCCTTATAGGTTAGGCTCGTGATTGGCCAATTAAATAACCTATATGCTGCTGAACATACCATCATTAAGGCGTAAGAACACAGGTTCAAAGGCCAGTGTGTTCCAGACTTTATAGTACCGTAATTTTGCGGCCTGTAGACCTTCAACCTGATTGCAGGAACGGCTTTGGGGAAACAACCCTGAGGATAAATCCGGAGTTGGAGTCCCGTAGGTGACTGAAGGCTTTACTCAGCAACAGTTGGCAACGCTGCGACGTGCTGGCACCACAACTGGATCGTTCTCGACGTTCTTGGATATGTCTTCAGCGTGGAGAGGATTCATGTGCATGGGAAACATACGTATCTCCAAACAATTGCCCTGGCTTTGCGCCCTGGAGCGGACCTCCAGCTTCGCTTCATTGCGTAGAACCAACACGGGAAGTACATTTGTACGGTTTAAGCTTCTTTGATTATTGGCGTGTAGAGCATAGCGCCAGGGGCTACCTCCGACGGTGGGTGGGAGGATATCGCATCTACTGGGAACAGCTACCGCCGCCTTAAGCTGGGCAGCATCAGCCATTGGGTGCTGGTCCCTCCAGAGTTAGTATTCACATAGGGGTGCATGGGGAGAGTGGAGACATTCATGAAAAACTGACTGCAACTACTGCACCTGGCAATAAAGATAAGAAACCCAGAAGACAACTCCCTCAAGCTGGGGATGTTGGAATGTGCGTACCGTGACACCTGGTTAAGTGGACAATCTCAAAGTATCAATGATTACTCCGCAAGACAGCCATTAGTAATAATGAGCTCCTAAGACTTCAAGTCGGACATAGCCACCTACAAGAAACACGTCTAGCAGATTCGGGTACACACAAGGACAAAGGGACTACACATTCTTTTGGCAAGGGAAATCAGCAGAAAAACCTCGTGAATTTGGCGTTGGTTTTGAAGTTAGTAAATCTTTATGAGTTCAGTGGCGCCTGGTAACGGGGATCAGAACGCCTTCTGAAACTTCGCCTTCACATCAGCGATGGCCCAGTCTCCCTAATCAGTGTTCTGCTCCAACCATGACTTACACTTCTGAAGCCAAGGATGAAGTCTATGACAACCTTGAAGACGTAATCAAGGGTATCCCAAGTGATGAACACCTTCTTCTCCTGGGTGATTTCAATGCGAGAGTGGGTTCTGACAACGAGTCCTGGCCATCTTGCCTTGGACACTTTTGTGTCGGTAAGACAATGACACTGGACAACGTCTTCTTGAACTGTGCTCCTACTATACCGTTGATCCAACCCCTTTTTCAGCCAAACCTCAGCAAAGTATCCTGGAGTCACCCACGCTCCAAGCACGGGCATCACTTGACCATGATCATCACAAGGCGATCTTTCATCAATGCCATCAACCTCACTAATCTTACCATAGTGCAAGACTGTGATACAGATCATGCCTTGGTCTGCTTTAAGATTCGACTGCAACCAAAGAGATGCACCGCTCTAAACCAAGCTGGTAGACCACGCATCAATACCATCACGATGCTCAAGCGGACAGAGTTGAGCAATGTGCTGTTTCCATCAATCATCCATGGGCTTGGTCTGGTCCATCAAGTGATACTGCAACAGAAAAATGGACGCATCTTCGTGAGACATTCAGAGCTCAGCATCCCTTATCTTTTGGAAGAAAACCTGCAAGCAGAACACCGATTGGTTGAGGCCAAGCAGTGATTTGCTAAACTCCAAATCGCAAAAATCAGCAAAAATCATATTTTTGGCATTTATGTAACAGTATGATCTCCTAACATACACCTGCCAATGATAAGACCAAAGCAACCTAATAAGGACCGATCGGAGATTTTAGTAATTTACTGTCCGAACAGACACTTCACAACACGTAATTGAATGGAAATATATCTTGGGAACACTGCCGTTTCTTCCTTTTCCGAATAAACGCGCTCAATTTTGGATCTTGTTGGAGTTACTGAACGTGTATGGCGTTCGTATCACTATTGAAAGTGTCTTTTACCAGCGTTTACAAAAATACCATGGCAATAGCGCGCATAGTCCTGCTGAGCATGACTTCCGGGTTGCTTTGTACATTCACTTCTTGTTAGTAAACTTTACGACCCGAAGTCATGCCAAGTGTGTACTGTTTTTAACATCCTTTAAGGTTTTCACTTATAAACCACCCAATAGCACTCCAAAATGGTCGCGATTACCCGATGTTGACTCTTTTATCTTGACATACTCCACAATACTGTGTGGACCTGTAATTTTTTCACTGACTCACACTAAAACATGAGCAAAATTTCGTGATTTTCAGCAGGTACATGACGATCTTACGTTTTTAGTCTAAGTCTCAAATCATCGCCCTGGTCTGGGCAAGATGTAAAGGTCAGTGGTGGAACATGTGCTGTGGCACCATAACAAAAATTAGTCTCTTGACATGCTTTGATAAAGACCGAGATTATCGCGCGCTAAATGTCGAGTAACGTCTTGTTTTGTAACCATGATTGGAATAGAGACCTGAACGATGCCTATCTGTCATGAAGAACGATCCCATAGTTTCCATGCTATAATCGATAGTGCTTCGTGGACATTATAAACATGGCGAGATCATTATTCACACCAGTACATGGACTATCGACCAAAATGTTAAATTAATGAACCACGAACACGTCAGATTTTTACATCGAATGGGAAAAAGGAAAACTAGCATACTCAAGATCACGTCCGTAGCTGATTTTTATCAAGCATCGTAGTAACGTCACAGCGGTATTTTGAGTTGTGAGAATCACTTTTTTGCACACCACCCTGTAGTGTTAAACGGATTCGAAACTACTACCATCTTGTTGTAACCCAGGTCAGAGATACGATAAGTCGCAGTGAATTAAAAGTAACACGTCAGACCCTGAGAGGTTCAATCATTGGAACTATATCGCGCAATGAATTTGTGACTGCAGCTATCTTGCGAATAAAATAACAAAAATATAGTGCCTGACGTCTTACAGTATAAAATAACATGGCATAACTCAGACCGTTACAAATGGGTGGGGTGGGTAGGGGGAAGGAGCAAAATCGTGGTCGAGGACTTTCTGAGGGGACAATTTTAATCCTTCTCATAGGCACTAGGCTTCTACACCTGGTCCGTTCATTGGGGGCAGGAAGAGGAGTACGTGTTCTTCCCACAATACAATTCTTCCAATACAATATTGCACTGTTTCACATGAATTTATTAGTGCCAAAAAGAACTACCCAATCTTAAAGACCCTTTCACTATATGATAATCAGTTCAAGAATGCAAGAAAGCACCCTACCCAGCATTTATCATTGCCCCATGCCCCATCACAGCAGTTAGTGTGTATCCATTATGTTATATTACGGTTGTTTTACACTACTTGGCAACAAGTATGATCAATTAGGATGGCCTTCAAAGTTTGTACTGTTACTTCTACTAAAAATAAGCCTACCCTGTTATAAATTGCTTTTGAGAAAGTAATTTCATCTCATCTCCAGTAGAAATTTTAGAATTGCCTTTCGAATTCATACGCCCGTGGGATAGATCTAGCTACCTGGCAATGGATATGACATGATGCAAACACAACGTTTATTTAATTGGACCCGCCAAATAGGCCTCTTGAAAAAATTCTACTCTCCGACCTACCATCCATTCAGGAAGATATCACGTACTACTTCTCTGGTCCAAAATACCAGGCCAAAATAGCCGAAAAAATATTAATTTATCTTCATTTAAAACGGACTGGGCAAGTGGAGAACTGAAAAGTCAGGGGATAAAAGGGGGCGGGCCAAGCACGAGCCGGCCGCCGATGGGGAAAACAGAGGGCTGATAGGGGCGGGCAATGAACACGCCAAACAAGACGGCACCCATACATACTCGTAAGGTTGTTCCAATGTATGGGACCCTGGGTATGACCAGGGTTGACCTTTAACCCCCACTGCTCATGGTTTGGAGGTAGACGAAAAATGGGGATTTCTGCCTTGTTCCCAAAATACGTCAAAATCGTTAGGGGTTTTTTGGGTTATACAGGATGAGATTTGGCAAATTGTGTTTATAATTTAAAGTTGTAGCTTGAAATATTAAAAGCTTTCATTTGCTTCGGTTTGCCTCAAATCGGATATTCGGTTCCATAGTTATTACAGTTTTTAGTCAAAAGACATGAGCGAAAACGCAGAAACATTTCTCTTTGTTTTTCTTTATTTTGTAATTCTTATGTATTTTATTGTTTATCGAGTCCCTTACGAAAACAATCTTGGTGAATTTCTGACACAAATGCTTGTATTTTTAATAAAAAAATTCTCAAAACCTTTCATAAATGTTATTTTAATGTTTATTATAAAGTCCTATTGCAAAATAAAATCATTTGTAAAATTAATCAATAGTTAACATTGATTGAGCAGTCTTAAGAACTATCTGAACTTGACTGCGTTTTGAACATTTCAATTTTGCAAAGTTCTAGTACGCAAAACAACTTCTCAAAATGTAGAAGGGATACAGACTTCAAATTTGGACCAGACATTTGCTATAATGTGGTTGCTTGTGATTGAACTAAAATAGATGATTATACTGACAGGAAGGCATATTTTTTCACACAAAAAATTGAAAGTCTTAATTAGTTTTTCAAATTTTCGGCAAAATATGTAGAATAACCTGTGGATTACCGCCCTTAACAGTTGAGTATGAACATAGTTTTAGTTCATTCACAAGAGTTGAACCTACTACAATTTCCCATTGTTCATTTGATAGCAACAATATTTTGAGATTAGGAGTTTTGCGTAATCCAAGCTAGCAAAATATAGGTTCCAATATGACCGCCAGTTACCATGCAACCATGTTCACATGACCAATTATTTTTCATTTTGTTTCAATTCTAACAGTTCATTTAAGTGAAGTAGACTAAACACATATTAACATTTTAACTTTAAAAAAAAAAAAAAAAAAAAATTTTACTTTTTTGCTGTTCAGAAACAGAAAACCCCTTAATTGTGATGGTGTTTTTCAAGCCTGAAACCGCAGCATAGGGAGAGAAGGAGTTCATTTATTTTGTGAGATTATCACAACATGGAATGTTTTTTTTTGGTAACTTGGTTTTTGGTTTTCTAATATTGGTGTGTTAAATATTCAAAAACACATTATGTTTTATAAATCATCTACTGAAGCCTGATTTCCTTCCAATGTGATGAAATATATGCATTTCCCGTCTGAGAAGTGGAATGCCCCAAAATACCTAATTTAGCCCCCTAAAAGAGAAAATGGTCTCAACCAGGTCACACCCTGTTAGCCATTACTCTTCCCCAATTCAGTTTTGGATCAAAGCCCACAAGGACCATGTAATTCATTTGTGGGGCGGGGCCTGGAAGCGGGAAGTCAACATTGGAAAGGAAATAGAGCAGGCTTCAGTTAGATGATTAAAAAAATAATGTGTTTTTGAATAATCATTACACTGAACTGATTTCCTTTACACAAATGTTGACTGGAAACATATGCATTAACCCCACGTGTGATGATAATTTTCAAATCAACACCAGGACTAGCACACTCAGTCGGAGGTGTAACATGATATTTCAGAGAGCAGCATAGGATCCAGTCAAAGGTAGACCAAAAACGCCAGAGCCCAAACAAAATCACCTGGAAATCTAGATTCCTAAAAGTCAGGAAGCGTGAGTAACCTAGATAGTGGAGTACAACAGGGGTGAGATAAAAAGGAACCGTCAGACTTATAATGTGATTAAACGACTGGCAAAGTTTTTTGAGGAGGCCAGAGCCGCGAATCACGCAGAGAAAACCCAAAGCTAAGGAATAAGCGAGAGGAAGAGCTCCGACAGAGACTGGAGTGCGACGTAGGCCTGGACAAAGGGCCCGAAGCACCCGCGGCAAAGGAGGAGAACAAGCATCCGGGCCTTGCGATTAAAAAACAACTGAGGATCCAGGGACGGGAACCAGAGAAGCGCAATGCGGACCCGCGTAAAGACATGGGGCAAAGAAGCCTAACCCCAAAAACGAGGAGCGGGCCCATTAGAGAGGGGTCCGATTCAGAGCACCACAGAAGAACCCCGGGAGAGAGGCCCGGGGGAGATAAAAGTTGGAGAGACTGAATGAAGGCATAAAGGCCCCGGCCCCGTGCAGGGCTGAGCGAAAAAGTCTGACACTGACCCGGAAGAAGCGACAAGGAGAAGAAATTCTCCGAGCTAATCCAGCGGGAAAGGGACCCGAAAGAGTAGTAAAGGCGACGCCGCAACCAAGGACGAATTGGGGGCTTTTGCCAGGAGACTCGCCGATAGAACTCAAGACCAAGAGGGAACTAGCTTTAGGGTCAGAAACGGACTGCTTGCAGGTAAAAATGGAACGAACCAACGTCACCGAAGGGCGAAACCGAACAACCTAGGATGTGGTAGGCTGAGCTAGTTGACCGAAATATCAGACAGCGGATGACGGAAAACAAGCCAACAAAGCCTCAAAAATAAGCGAAAAGTCCCACTCGACTGTCACAGTCAGGAGGGGGAGGGACGATTCAGGCCTCGTCTCGGAAGTAGACAGAACCACAGAGGAAAGAACGAGGCAGCCTCCGCAATTACGGGAGCCGCGGCACCAGAACCGGGCAACGAAAGAGCAGTCAACGGCTAGCATTAATGAAAAACCTAGCACCCCCCGGATAGGCAGAGTCAAACCGGGCCAGAAAGGTAGACAAAGTGGGGTAAACCACCGAGAAGTCTACAGAGGGGAGAACCCAGAGTAGCTTCCGCAGGGACACGAGTCGAGCCTCGAGAAGCGACCCGAGCAGAGAGCTCACTATGCTCGGGAAGGCCCGAGCAGAAGTCTAAGCAGTGGCGACTGCAAGCAGAGAAGCAGGTGACAAAGTAGTAGGACAGATGATCCAAACAGGAGGAACTTCTGGCCGAACGACGAATGCTGGATCGAGGAGGCCAGAACAAGTAGCTGGTAGCCGAACTCCGGATACGGGCATAATGGATGCAACCGAGAAGAGGTCCGCGGGCAGCAGAGCGGCTTCGACACAAATTCTCCCGAGGAGAAGAAAGTGAAGAGAGCCCAACGGAGAAGTGCTACCCGAACGGGCGAGATACCGATTAAAGATCACCAAAGCCTCGAGACAAAGGGAGTAACCAACTCGTAAACCAAACTCGAGCGTTCAGACATGGAAGAATGATCCCAGCGGGGTTTACCCCCAGAGGACATTCCCACCAGGGAGCGAGAAGCTCCCAACCGATTTTAAAGTTCAGGTCACAGACTTTGACCGACGAGGATAGAGGGGATAAAAATCCCAGTCGGAAGTGGGAGACCACCCTGTCGAAGGCTCCCAGGTCTAAAGACAGGAGGCCAGAGAACCGAACGTGCCCCCAAGACCACGGGGTATAAGGGGAAAGCACAAGATCCAGTCGCCAGGCACGGCGGGAAGACACGACCAGTCAAATGCCAAGAACAACTGAGAAAGCCACCTGGGAAGGCGAGTTCTGAGAACCCACCAAACTAGGGAATACCCCGGTCGGGGGGATTCCCACTAGGCAGCACAGTTGAGACAGATAGGCGTGGCAAGAAACTCGCAAGTGAAGAGATCGAACAAGGGAGCCCTGAAAACAGCTGGAGGGGAGGGGAAACCCCTAAGACAGACCCCGACGAACTCGGAGCACACCCTGCATTCGGCCCGGACGAGCCACAACGCTAGCCCGACGAGCCCCAAGCTAGGCGGAACAAGGCCCG
Organism: Ophioderma brevispina; assembly: GCA_023653785.1. Classification (NCBI taxonomy): domain Eukaryota; kingdom Metazoa; phylum Echinodermata; class Ophiuroidea; order Amphilepidida; family Ophiodermatidae; genus Ophioderma; species Ophioderma brevispina. The sequence goes on along the minus strand of JAMKCH010031604.1, from coordinate 4,961 downwards.
AGCTAAGCCCGTACGACGAGCCGCAAAGGGGGGCATCGTCGAGGACCCAAAAACCCGTGTCCAGGTCCCCCCGAGGGAGCCAGCGGACCAGGGTAGCCAGCCGGGAGCCAAAGGATGTGCGAGAACTGTCAAGCCAGCCCCGAACTCCCGAGCAAACGGGAGAAGGGACCACGGTCAAGACAACGACCAACAGTAGGCGGAGTCCAGGGCGAAGTCGAAAGACCACTATAAAGGGCTTGGAGTTAGGCCTGGGAGCAAGGGAAGGTTAGGCAACAGAGCTAAACCACCAGCGCAAAGGACGAAACAGAGCCCAGAGGGGGCGGGGCATCCACCTGGGTGGGAGCCAAAGCCCCAAATGAGTGGACCCGAGCCTCAGCGTCAAGACATGAATGACCAAAGCCGAGACCGGCAAGAGCAGGCTAGGCCCCGAGGGCAACAGCCGGCAGGTAGGCCGAGGTCTCGCGCACGCACAAAAGTGAGGACAGAGGGCAGGGAAGAACAGCCAAGGCAGCAAGAAACAGGTTCCCCATACGGGGGGTAAGGCCAACGGAGAAGGACATAGGCCCTACCCCGGGCCTGAGGCGGCCCAGTAAGCCCCTGGAGGGGCCACGCTAGACCAGGCAAAGTATAGGCCTAATAAACCCCGAAGGGGGCCAAGGTAATACAACAAGCAGCAGGGCATCAGCACTAGGCCAGGCCCGGACAAGGCCCAGCAAGATGCGTGGGAAGAACAGGCCAGCTACCCGAATGGAGATGAAGGGTCTAGTCGAGAAGCAAGTAGACGAGAAAGCCCAGCATAGGCCAAGGCGAAGTCAAGACCGCCAAGGCTATAGGCCACGGACCACCCAAGGAAGTCAGGGGTAAAAAAAAGGACCAAAGACCAGCATCAAGCCAAGGGTAGAAACACGGTTAGACCCCAAGGGGGAAACAGAAGACTACGCCAGACGGCAACGGTTCACTAGGGCCCGACTCGGAAGCGGCGGTAGGCCCCGATGATCCCCAGGAGGGGAGAAGCGAAGCTGCATCATAGCCAGATATTCCAAGCTCCACGAGGGAGAAAGACCGGACCAGGCTAGGTAGCAGTAAGCCTAACAGCCACAGCCTAAGAGCCAGACAGCAAGGCTAGATGGCCAGCGCTAACTGCAGAGCCAGAGGCCTCAAGTCCCCGATGGTGCACCGGAACGGACCCGGACTAGCACAACGAAGGAGCTAGGCTACCGCGGCAGCAACCGTCAGCCGCCAGCGACAGGCAGCGACGGAAGCGCCTGGCGACCCCGACGACCCAGAGCTGAAAAGCCCATGGGGAGCCGGGAGCCGAGTGCATAAGGGCTAAGGTCCGGATCTCGACGGAAGCTGCAAGCTAAGCACGGCAGGATGCGGCCAACATGCCAAGGTCGAGGCGGGTGGCCCACCAAAGGCAGGGCAGGAGCACCCAGTAGGGGACCCTGCAGCCGAAGAAGCTAGAGGCAAAGTCAGAGAATGACGCGGTAACCAAGGACTACACAAGGATGAGAGGGCTTTCACACCCAGGGAAGGCGACATGCAAGGCCAGGGGTGAAGCAACTCAAGCTAGGCAGGCCCCACCCCCCCCCACACTCCGTAGGGGAGCCCCGCCAAGAGCAGACTTGGGTAGGATCCAAGAGAACCACCGTGACCTACAGCATCCCCGAAGGGATGCCCGAGAGCCAAGGCGGCGCGACATCCCCGCAAGGGAGACAGGTCGCGGGCCGAAGACGTTGAAAGTCAAACACAGGGAAGTGGACAAACAACAACCCGAACAACACCCCCCGTAAGAGGAGACCAGATGCTGCGGCTAAGCCGGAAATCCAAGCCAACGACGGCGGATAAACGGCACCCGGAAATCAACGCCGATGACGGCGGATAAACGGCCACCATGCAGCGCCGGGCACGGCCTGAAAGGGCATGCTGCAGCATGCACTGAGCCCCCCGTGTAGGCAAGACCCGAAGGTTACCCCCGTGAGGGCCGCCGAAACGGAAACACCCACGGGTGTACCGTAACAGCGGAACCGAAGCGGGAACTAGCGCTGGCCGAGCAGCCACCATGTAACGCACACGGAACCCCGCGGAGCGGGGCCAACCCGGAGAAGCGATGCGCGCCCCACCTAGCCTGTGAAGGCCTGTGAAGCAAGCAAGCACGAGCCAGATTACACCCGAGGGGCTAGCAGGTAGCAAGCGGGGTGTGGCCATAACGGAAACACCCACGGGTGTCCCGACAGCGGAACCGTGCGGGAAACTAGCGCTGGCCGAGCCGCCCCAGTACCCGCACACGGAACCCCGCAGGAGCGGGGGCCAACCCGGAGAAGCGATGCGCGCCCCACGTAGCCCGTGAAGGCCTTGGTGAAGCAAGCAGCACGAGCCAGAGTAACCCCGCGGGGCTAGCAGTCTAGCCAAGCGGGGTTGTGCCGTAACGGCTGAACTGTAGCGGAACTAGCGCTGGACGAACCGCACCAGTACCCGCCCGGTCCCCGTGTGAGCAGGGGCCAACCTGGCGAAGCGCCGCCGGCCCCAACTAGCCCGCGAAGGCCTGGTGAAGCATGCAGGCCAAAAGCCAGATTGACACCACGAGCTAGCAGGCTAGCACTGCGGGAGCAGTGAGCATAATCGGACACACGCGGCGCCCCGAAGCGGGGTGCCGACGGAAAAACCACCTCAGGGCTGGACGAATAAAGCACTCCGAGGACCGGTACCCCGGCAGCGCGGTCGCAGAGTCCGAGACTCCTAAACCACGAGCGACGCGGGTCGGTACTAGCGATGGACGCCGGGAAAACCCGGGCATCACCACAGCCAACACACTGCTACCGGACGGACTGCAGCCGCCGAATCCCTCAGGGAAAGGGCAGAGCAGACCACGCAGCCTGCACCGATAAAGCAATAAGCTAAATCAGGCGAGCCAGCGCAGGCAGCGTATAGGCAGTCAAGCCCCCCCGAAGGAGGCGACCGACTAGCACGCGGGAGCAAACGAGAGCTGCTACACAGGGATGGGAACAGGTCACCTCGGCCCATCGACATCTCGGCCATCGCCAACTCGGCCCATACCAACCGGCCCAAAATTATGCTCCACCTCGGCCCACTTGCCACTAGGCCCCCCGCCATCTCGGCCCACCGCCATCTCGCCCACCGCCATCGAGGCCCCACGACAAAATCAGCTGTGTGTATTGTAAGCTTACTTAAGGTGTTTTGTGTGGTTTTTCTTTTGGGTGTCTTTTACTAAGCCTACAGGTATATGTCGTATTCCTAGATCCTAATTTTTGTTTTATCGATTGAAGTGGCAAGTTACAAACGCCAATGATGAATTTTGAATGTGTCGATCAGCATCAGGTAAGGGCTTGGCCTAGTGGGTGCGGTAACGGAAATTGGCGGGAAAATTGAGTTCGCGGTTTATAAAACTGACACTTCAACTATGAGTTTAAATTAGGGTGTCTATGGTGGAAGGATAGTTAGCCCCTATGCCGCCTCACCTGTCCTAGTGAGGCTATTCTGGCTTAGTCTTAGTTATTTCTGTAATAAAGCCTATTGTGGGGAATGGCATGACTGGAGCCATGGACACAACATAAAAAGAATTTTGGAGTGTGGTTGCAAATAGATAACAAAAAGTTCTAGGTCCCAACTTTTTCTTTCTAATTCAAGAACATCTCTAATAGTCTATGTTTAAATGCCTTGTGACTGACATTTCCAAATTAACATTTCAAAAGAAAAAGAAATTTGATTTTTCTTTTGGGATTTATTAGTTGTCGAACGTAAACATCTATGTTTTTGTGATAAAAAATAGAAAAAAAATACCAACGGGTAAGTTTATAACTGCATTGCATGATGTTTGAATCGGCCATACAAAAAGCATTACTTGCAATTGCGTGCACGACAGAAAATTACTAAAGCCGTCTCTTAACAGACATTTTTCGGTTTATTCACTTCAGGTGTTCTCTAAATTCTACGATATAAAAAATTAGATACTAGTATTGTTAGATCAGGGACAAATGCAAGTTTAGATTTAACTTATTTAAATCAAAATTAGTGAAAATAAATATCCTAGATTAAAAAAATGTAATCAAAATTTAGATTTGTCTCATTTATTTTAAGAAATTGGAGGAGTGTTGATTTCAAAACATTGGCGAGCATGATAATTTTCAACAAAATCGGATATTAAAAAAGTCCTCGTGTCTCTTTACAAGATGGATGAGGAATGGCTCTGATGTAAAAAAAAAGAGTCGCAACTTTCATTTGAAAATAAAGCAGCAGGAGAAATATCAATATCTCAAGTTTGGTTTAATAAAAAGCGTCTCGCAAGTCGAAATTATCTCTTTAAAAACGCATTTGATGGAATGAAAATAAGATAATCAGGTTGTCAATGTACGATGTATGGATGTCCCCTCCTGCGAGGCTGCGGACCCCTTACAATATTCGTCTCCAGGACGCATTTGCCATGCAAAAAATTGGTGGAAAAAATGAATTTCAAATGGATCACAACATATAGGTCTTATAAGGCCGTTGGTTAATACGTGATATTCTAAACAACCATCAGTACATTTTTCAGGATGTAAATAAACATAACAACACATGACCAGATCTTAAATTTCGGGAAGGTGGATCGGGCGGGAAATTTCGGTTTCGAGGTGCTCAATAGGGTTTTATCCTGGTATTGGAATGTGAGGACTGAGACCCAAATTATTTAATTGCCTTTTGTGCTTAATATTAATATCAGGAGGTAGGGTTGTTGTCGACAAGGCTTTGTCGGACAATTTGTCGCGAACATGCATTTATTCTTGCTGTCGACAAGAATGGACTGAGTGGTCGATAAAAATCTAGTTATAAAATTACCTTAATAAGCGTAAACATCGCCGATATTAGCGATTTCTCTCAATTTTCTATATTTTTCAGCTATCTTTTCAGTCGTGCGGTCGGCGTAGCCATTTTTTTGACAAAACAAACAGTAAAAACGAAGA
>JAMKCH010031603.1:0-16023 GCA_023653785.1 Ophioderma brevispina | reverse complement strand
CGCTATGAAAGTCACGAAGAAATAAGCTCTCTCAAAGAGACAAGTTTTTATAGACTAGACAGGAGATTCTCAAAAAGATGCCTTAATGAAGGAAGTAACAGGCATTTTTAGTAGAAGCTTTCAAACAACTTTTATAGACTGATTTTGTGGCTTATTACGAAAAAATGCCGTGCTTTGTTGAATTTTGAGTGCATACGGGGTCAAAAAGTTAAAAAATTCAAAACGCCGCCAAATGCAACAATTTCATATCTATTAGCTGAATCATGAAATGTTTCACATTTCGGTGACATCTGATATGGAGTGAGAAGTGGCGTTTCATAGCACTTGAGCTGCGAGGAGTGAATGGTCGGCGGCCGTATGTGGATAAGTTCCATTTGGAGAATGAGGAAGTACTGAGAGATGAGCGAATAGAACGCTTGGGGTTGTACAGCGATGATAAATCGGCAAGATACTGAGGTGCAAGTCCACTGAGTGCTTTGTAGGTAAGGAGCAAGATTTTGAATGATACCGAGATGATACAGGTCAAACCAGTGGACCGCTTGTTGTAAAAATGTGAGAATGTGTTGAAACTTCTTGGTCCTTGAGCTAATTCTAGCTGCAGATTTTGAGCATGTTGCAGCAGTTGCAGTTGGGCATCGGGCAGGCCATATAATAAGGCAGTGCCCATAACCGAGTTTGCTGAGATAACAGAGTGAACACTGTGGCACAAGTGTCATTGGAACGCTTTCTAATCTTACCAATTTTACGAGAAAAAAAAAGTAGCTTTCACGCAAGTGTTACTTATGTGCTGCTTGAAGGAGTATTTATCATCAATAGTAACCCCAAGTTCCTCGCGCGGTTCCTCGCAGATTCAGCTGTTCAGTACTCCGAACGTATATAAATATTTGGAGAGGAGATGGAGAGAGCGATCAAATTTTGATCGGAGGGCGATTGACTTCAGTCTTCGAGTCATTTAATTCAGTTTATTTCGTGGTCATCTAGTTTTTAATTCTGTCTTCAACACATACCTGAATAGAAGATACAGATACAGGTGCTATAAGTTGCTTTACACGCCCACTTGGATGCTTTTGACCATCAACTAGTGTGCTCAAAGCGCATTTTCGGCAGGACTCGGTAGAGCTGTGTTTTTGACCACAATAGAACCCAATGATTGGGCTACATTTCCCCACCATGCCGCGCGTGTCCCACGCGGTAACTGAATTTTTGTTCGCAACACTGGAGAATTGCAACAACACGTTTGATCATTCGACACGGGAGTTTGCGTGCACACAATTTGTTAAATATAATTAACACTTCAGTGCCGGTTTACTTAGATACAAAGGGTGAGAGGAATAAAGAAGAAGATCGCACAGGTTGGTAAAAGTATTGCTTAGCATTTGGATAAATATTAGAGATTTTCGTCTGAGAGGTCTCTTTCGCTACGAGCGAATAGACCAAAGCCCAGTCCGACTGATATTTATAACAGGCGGACTGCAAGCTGAGTCTAAGAGCGAATATAATCACCACCCATATTTAAAAAAACAAGCCTTAGTAAAAATATAAATGCCATAAATTATTTTTGGAGCTCCACAAACTATCCCCAAGTTCTATTCATCAATTTGCCATTTTAAGTTCATTTAGCAAAATATGCCTCTTGTGGCGGCCATCTTGGACGCCAAGATGTTTAAGCCCCATTCAAGGTAGGGTAAAAAATTGGTTTCGTGTAGCGGGGATAAAATTTCTATATGTCATGAAATTATAATGGGCGGTTACATAAAACAATGGCGGCCATTTTGAAATGGGCAGGACACGCTAATGGCAGCTTCGGGGCGGGAAAAAAACTAATCCTAGTCAGGGGGCCATCCCTTCAAGGTGATATTATGGGAAAATTAATCACTAAGTGGGTTTGCACCGAAACGGAAAATCTGATGATGGCAGCTATGGGCTACTATATTTTAATAGTCATATTTTTGTAGGTGCCATTGTTTGCCGTGTATTTCCCATGGTGTGTACAGTGCGGAGAGGCGACATGCAAAAGTCAAGTAATGGCATGTGTGCAAAAATACACAATATCATGTAAGCATTTTAGAGCTCCATAGAAGTAAGTAAATTTTTAAATAAATTTATAGTACTTAATTAACCAAACTGACTGTAATATCAGCTTTCAAAACAACAGAAAAGTGGTACCATGGATAGTTGATATGCCACTGCTGTATAGCTAAACGCGCCTTATAAGGGCGGGTTATATTAACCTTGGTGAATAACTTTGCACAGCCACCAGTGAAACACAGGGACATGGACGGCACCCCGTGGAGAGTTGTCAGAGCTATTAGACAATTATTCTCTTTTTCGTGATGTTTTACTGTGGGTATATTACATGGAGTAACCGAGGCAGTCGGTCAGAGTGGGCAAAATTCCAAATCGTCCTAACAGGACGGTGAGTGGTCAATTACAGAATGCCCCCCCCCAAAAAACTATACAATCAAACTAAAAATTTAACAAAATATAACTGTGCATTTCTGTGAGCTATTTTGATTTTATTTGTAGAGAACCTAAGCTAAATTCTCGTTTTTATTTCATCCAATTGATGTACCCTAACCCGAGATTATTGTCAGTGACACAAGGATTAAATACCACTGGGCCAGTTCAAGAACTAAAGGTACAAGGTGTATAGAACCTCTTTGATTAACATGTTTTCAACAAAGAAATTGTGCGATCAGATACCATGCACTTGAAGTATGAAGTAATCAAGATATATTTTTCAAACAGTAAAGCACCAGAAAATTATGCTTAGGGAAGAGGGGAATCATTTAGCGGGATGAACATATGAAATTCATGTAATTTTACTGCTGAAATAAGGGGAGAGCCACAAGTCTCTGTTGGGGAACCAATGGGTGGCCAATGCTCTAATGGGGAGGGCTAATTTTCTCTCCCCAATTCCTCACTACCTCCAAGATACCAGGGAGAAAAAAACACCAAAATGAAGAAACCGTGTTGAACAAAAAACAATAATAAAGGAAAAGGATGGTGGTGTTCAAAGCCTCAGTTTTACTTTCAAAGAGTGTGGGTTGTTAGGTTCTTCATTCTGCTGAACCTGGAGTAAAGCGGAGACAACAAAACCGTTTGGAATTGGAATTTTTAATGCTACATTATTTTTATTGCGCTTGTGATGTTATAAAAATTACAAATTATGTTATTTCACAAGGAGCAGGACTTCCTTCCCCTTCTTGTCCTAGTTTAATGTATGTAGTTTCTGTCATGTTTGTGTGGAACGTTGCAATTGTCGCTGTATTAGCTGCTGCATCAAAGTTGCATTGTTTCTGAAGCGTTGTGTTTTTGTCGGTAGAGCGCTATATAAAATGCTATTTATTATTATAATTATTATGATGGTACCCTTCAATACAGAATGTCTTAAAGTTGATTTTCCAATGGCATTCTCGTGAGATCGAGAATAGCCGAAACTAGACCAACAGGTTTGCAAGACAATTGGCCTTAACTATGAATCAGCCACCCAAATTACACCAATAAAATATCATGAGCTTAAAACATTCTGAAAAAAGTGTCAGGGTAACTTTTAATTGAGATGAACTTAATTGTTTTGGCAAAAATCAATCTTTGATTGTATAGTTATTTGAGACAGTCGGTGTAAGTCCGAAGGACGAAATGCCCGCGTTTAGGTGTGGAAATTGCCGAATTTACTTTAATTTTGCCCACATTTAGGCTAAAATCGGTCGAAATTCTGAATGAAAGCGGAAAAATGCATATTTTGATGTTCCCTTGCACATGCCACCCATTTATTTTTCTTAGGGACGCGCTGTACGTTCACTATATCTTGAGAAAAGTCTTAGGCGCAGTTCCGGAACCACAGTAGGTGGCGCAGCTCACGACTAGGGCTTTGGCGGAACACTCTTAAACCCTTCGCAGTAAAATACCAGGTACTGACCTAAATGCCCCAGGTATATCTATGATGTAGCCAACATTTTACATTGTATCGCATGGAATGCTAGGAATGGTTTCACAGGTTGGAAACGCTAAAAAAACATACGAAGAACTACATCTGAGCCAAAAAGGTGAATTGTATGGCATTTTATTTAAATGACGTGATGTCACGATGAACGTCATAGAACACATTACATGTTCGATCAACATATTTTGTTGCGTGTTCTTTCTTCGTCTTCGGATAGCATTAGGATAGCTGGAAACCGTCACCCAAACAATCTTTCTCTTCAAATTGATAACCAAATTTGACCCGATTGGGAGTAAATTGTTCAGATTTAACAACTAATCATTATTCCCTACGCAAAAGTGTAAATTAGAATTTTTGGCGTTCTTTTTTAATTAGGTAAGCAAGGTAGTTTTGAATAGTCGGAAAGATAACAAATATAATTAATAATTTTAAGCACTAATGGGGTATTCAAAATACTAATTAGATTTTATTTTTCTCGAAAAAATACGTGGGTATAGGCCGCATCGGGGACGTGTAAATAAATACACTGTACAAGACGAAAAAGTATTGTGAATACTGTACCAAAGGGTGGCGAAAGCCGGCTATTACACTAAGCAAATGTTATCATGATGACGTATGATGAAAAACATCAAAAGCAGTAGGTGAGAGGATGCATTTCCCGTATGGGTAAAGGCATCGTCTCCCACCAGAATCCTTCATCAACAACAATTATTCTCCAAGCACGGAACATAACACTTGAGAATTCTACTGTGTGTTTCATTATAACTTGACCATATGATTATTTTTTTTTTTCGAAAAGAAAATGTAAAGGGACAAAAATTCATGACAGAAAAGCCCATGCAAGGGCTGACCAAATTTGTGCATAACCTAATCCGAAGTTATTGTCTTTAAAACCATGAAAATTACCATAAAGGGCAATGGTATTCAGCGACCGACATTTTTAAAATTCATGAGCGAGGTGATATGTGCGCTTTAAGTTAGAAACAGATACTAGAGCTCAATTCGGGGAAGTCTTAACACATGATATATAGATTGAAATCTTTACAACAGTGTGGGCAGTTACACAAGGGACTGCATACCCTTTTGAGGAAAAAGATCTGAAGGGTTGGTCATTTTGTGACCCACTGTTTTTAGGTTGATTGTTGAATATCTTAGCTCTATTGTTCGCTTGAGTTTACGGGTAAATATTGGTCACATAACATTATGGAAGTAAATTAGAGTAATGACATGTGTATGCTTACACCATCATTGCCAAATAACTACCAATTTTGCTTGCATGAATGGCGAAATGATCGAAAAACCCTTGATTTTGGAGATTCGCTTTAAATAACGTTATAAATAAGCTCTAACTTATGCCGTTACGGTGACGTCATACTGTTAAAACTTGATAGGTTTGTAATTATTTGACGAAAAGAAATATGTAGCTACACTGATACCAAACATAGATGATGTTTGTCCTTAATTACGACAAATAGGGGGTAGTCCCCCGGTAGTGAAGTGGAATTAAAAATGATACTTGGAATTGAGCATGGAAAAATAATTAAAATTATCAACACATTTTTACAGTATGGTACTATCCGATTGCTACTATCCGTATCCTCGGTCAGTTTAAATAGAATTGGGCGATTTGTGTTGTGTTGAGTTTTTATGTGTTTAGGCCACATGTTTTATTTTCCAAATTAACTTTATCCCACGAGCTTCAACTATTAAGAACAAATTGGACCATCTATGAGTAAGTATTGACTATTGTATAGCTCGTATTAGTTGAGTATGAAAGTACTGATGAGGCCCCAGGATACATGCGTGGGAAGCGCAAAAACAATTGTTACCATATTCAGGATTCAATAGTACACCGCCTTATACAGGTAACTGAAAACAAAGGGATTTTTCGGCTGATTTACTAAAAAAAAATTAGTACGACAAATCAGTTCAGCACTGCTAGCAGTTTTTAGGGCTCTTTAACCCGCTCTACAACGTTTGAGAAAGTGTAGCATCGTAAATAACGGATACAACCTAGTTTAGCAGTCCTACTAACTGGAATCGGCAGGTTTTACATTTTGTCTAAATAGTAAAGAGCATAATGTTGGGTAACAATCTTGAATTAATTGGTAAAGGCTGCAACAAATCAGTTGCTATAATGGTTTTACGACTTCGTGTCCCGCCACTCAGTCACATGACAGCACAAGTAGCCCACATGTACGCATGCAGTCTGGTACGGCCGTGGTTGTGGAGCTCTCCTAGTCCGATGCAATACAGGTACTTTTAGGGCATGTTAGGCGCATAAGAGTGTTATTTCACACAATTTAAATGCTGAACGTTACAACTTACATTGTCAAAATCTATTGGCCGGATGCGTGTCATTTTATCGCATTAATTGAGATTATCAGATGACCCGGCGCGGCGTGTATGGGCCTACTGCGGTATGTACGGACCTGGCCATGACTCAGACCATGCACGCTGCATGGATATCCAGGCGGTCGTAGCACCCATTTGTATCATGGTTGAGATCAAAATGCTTTTGTGTATATGGAATGTTTATTCTCTGAGTCGATGCTTATATACTCTGTTCGAATCAGTTCAAAAAATTATAATCAATCTGCTGCAGTTTGTGCGTGAAGGGTCGCATGCTGTAGATGTGAATAAACACAATGATTAAAATAGCGGAAACGCGATACGCCGTGTAAAGGTCGCACATGCCAGTACTGCATACGCTTTAATAGTTCAAACAATTGTTCCGGTGGCTATTAGAAACAGTTTGGGGCGGACAAGTAGTCATAAGTGGTAATACATTTGGTGTACAATTTGTGTGATTCCTTTATTTGCATGAATAAGACTATCGTTTCTACGTCTTGTTCCTTGGGATTACTCGCCTACATGGACAACGGCATTTGTACAGCATGATTGTAGAGCTGATTGGTACGACAGGATAACACTAGTTAAAAAAATTATTCAAACGGCCAATTAACCCAAAACTAGTAAAAATAGACATCGTTTTTACCTAAGTGATACGTTAGTAGGAACTGCCCCAAAAATTAGTTAGCAAATAGTAAAGCAGCCTTACCAAATTTTTAATTCAGTTTAACGAACTTTTTCTCGTTCAGAAAAATCATTGAGTATGCCCAAAGATTAAAATAATAACTCATAGAGGCCTTCTTACCAATAATTATAAAATGGTTAAGCGTGGACTGTACAAAACATCAATTAGAAAAACTAGACATCGTTTTTAACGAGGTTTTTATTAGTAAAAAACTACGGTTGATGTTCTTCAGGTAGAATTTCACATTTTAACGTACAATACTTTCACCAGTGACCCGCTATGTCTTGACCACTGCAACCTGTTCGTATTGACCATAGATCACACAGTATTAAGAACGCACTGACTAGGAGTGCTGCAAAGTTTAATTACTGTGCGCCCCTCACTAAACAATTCTCACCCGTAAAAAAGTACAGGTTTGTCCCTTATATACCAAAGTTGTTCTATATAGATAGAGGGGCAAACGTTACGTATTCTTTAGAATTACCACTCTTTCGCATGTTTTGCCGACCACAAAGAAAAAACATAGAGTACAACATAGAAAAGCAATGGCTGCCTCCGCTACTTCCACATACTGTTGGTGCTGCTTTGCATATATACTAATCGGTCGTGATACAAATTAATGTTGTGTTAGAGGTGGCCAGGTGTATAATAGTGTAGCCTGGATCTTGTGCTCATCATACTCTTTTTTTTCCATCATGCAATGCGCGCTTAGGTGAAAAGAGTATTCATTGAGGCGGTTTATTTAAATCAAGACGACTGATGTGTCATTTCTTCGGTGTGTGGCCAGGGTAGGACAAAATTAACCACCCCATAGCACCCAACATCCAACACTTGATATTTTGCGGATTGTTTGTATCAATTGACATTATGTGTGTAATACAAGCACCCAAGCTAATAATTATTGCGTGCAATATTCAAAAGTTCAGCGCCCAGCACGGAACGACTGGTTTTGAATGGGTTTCACCCCCTTGCCTATATCAGCACGAATGAGTATCATACAATAGGGTAACATTCAATGCATAGCTGTACTGGTTTCACATGGATATGTCGTCTAAAATATCATTCTTATTATCACTCGATAACACATGAATCTATTCAGTACCCTCATACGAAACGATGCGCAAACACATGATTGCGTCGTACCATGGAACAAATCCGAAACGATCTAGCCCTCAAAAGAAGGATGAGTCAGAATTCTATAGACACGGCCCGATTTTTTTTTTTTTATACTGGGATACTGTGGTTACATTAGTAATTGGCTATATTCATGCAGAATGGTGCAAGATATCAAACCTATTGTGATTTTGGGTAAAAAGTACCAAATTTGGCACACAGTTCTAGACGCTTGATATGGAAATATAAATCCGGTCTAGGGAGGCAAAAATAATTCCTTCCAAGATGACCGAAAATTCAAAATGACCGCCACTTTTAAAATGTTCATGCTTTCTAGATGTTTTATGATTCAATTACTCAATTTGATTGGTTTCGGGCCATTTTAGAACGAAAATACTCTGATTGACACTCCACTGGTGATTCCATTGTATCCTTAACCAAAATTGATCATCCTAAATGGCAGAAAATCCAAAATGGCGGCCCATTGTCACTGAAGCTTATCCTTTTGATTATCAAGAAAGGAATGTTTTCTTGATCTTGACTGTATATTACCTTAGGTTGTTATGAACAATATGCATTAAAAGAATCACATCCTCTTTCGGAATCAATCCAAATAAGATTTGAATCCAAATGGCGGCCGAAAAATCCAAATGGCTGCAATTTGTCACTTAGCTTCCTTTTATTAATCAAGAAATGAATGTTTCTTATCTGAAATAAACTCCATAAGGAAGGAATTGTCCATCAACTTAAGAGGACCAATTAAGGTCTGTTGTTAAATGCTTCTTCCCATTATAATTTGGCCAGATGGCTGCCAAACATCGAATGGCCCACTACTTTCTAAAAGTGTCATATCGGTCTGTATGATCGCTCCGGCTAATTGAATACGTCTCATTCCGTTTCACAAATAACATACCCTATTTGATTTCTTATTGTGTTGTAGGGTTATTGCAACAGCCTGTAACAAAATGTACATCAGTGGTGGGAGAATTCGCTGTAGAAGTACTACGAAATATGATTTGTTGCGACCAAGCAATCGGTCCACATAAATCAACAGGGCACAGGATACATGTTACACAATGAAAGGTTTGAATTCCCCGCGCTCTAAAACCTTGTGATTTGTTGGAACGATTGCTGGGGGGGAACGAATCCTATTACGTAGAACTTCTACGGGAATCAAAATGATGATTTGCAGAAGGGAGGGAGCTCTTAATAAAATGGTAGCAAAGGTCTTTCTAAATACTTCCATTGATAATTCCTATTGATTATAGATGGGAAAACTACTTAAAATTTTGTTTGTTATTTAGCTGTAAGACTTAAAGTACTTTCCAACTATAGGGATTAGAAACTAATCAAATGTGCTATACAGTAAAATCATTTTACAACTTGCATAAGGAGGTATTGTTCTGCTCTAGAGCATGGAGTTGCCAGTGCGTATATTAAGTCCTCAGTTGTAGTCATACTTCACGCGGACAGTACATGCCACTTTCAGCCTTTCAATTCCCGAGTATTCCCATATAAATGAAGTAGTGGCCAGCACAGGCATTTTGCTAAGGGTCTGCCTTGACTATAGCGTCACCGAGAGAGTCAGATAGTCAGCGCACAGCCGTAACCAGGAATGGTTTATGAGAGACCACATGGACAGTTTGAAAGTGTTTATAGGTAAAAACAGGCCCCGTTGTAGAAGCAACCTCAATATCTGATGACAACATCGAGAGTCGCACCGTGTGTCAACCATTGAGCTCAATATCTGTCATAGGTACAGGAGTTCACCAAACCTCCATCAGTAGATTTCAAGCACCCTCGATTCCATTTCGGGAATTCCACCAAACTCCATTTCTTCATTGGCGATTTCAACATCCATATTACCCAATGGGGCTACAACGAAGCCAACAACGACGGACAAGCTGTACAGTGGAAGAATGGTTAGACATCTACATCACCTCACGACCTAAGCGGGCCGGCCATCATTTTATAGTGCCCATTGGAAAAGAGCGGTTTACAGCCCTGATCTAGCTATTGGTGGCAAAACATCAATAACCTGTGTAGCAAGATGTTTGAATCCTGTACACTAACTCAAAATCGGACCAATCGGTATCCAAGTAATGTACATAAGACCAAACAAAGTGCCTTTTAAGAGACGCTTTAACTACAGAAACAGTTAGACTGGCAAGGATTCACTGATGACCGGGATCAGAACGTGAAGAGAGTTGCTCCAAAAACCCCATAACTATGACAATTTTGCCCAAATAGTGAATAGGACTGCCCGGAGATCATACCAAGAAGCTGTAGGACGGAATACATACCCGCCTTTCCAAGGAATGTGCTAAAGGACATCAAGGGTATTCCACCATGTTTGAAGCTGATCCTTTCTCAGCTAAAACCAGTGACTAAAGGGTGTCAGAGGAAAAGGATCAAAACCATGGCTCACCTTAATTGAATCCACCGACCTCTATCGACCCTGGTTTCACTCGCCCCTTCAACATGGACAAACTGGAAACCGGTAATGCTAAACTTCAACCAGCAAAAGCAGTAGGCCTTGATAACTGAGCTCAACTGAGCAGCTGAAAAACTTCGGCCCAGTATCAAAGGATGCGCTTCTTGGGTGGGCTCACAATGCTGCCTTATTTCCCAAAGGTTCCCAAAGATATGGTTACTTCTTTCCTGGGAAAGATCCATCTAATCACAAGAGCTATAGACCAATATCACTCCTCAGTTGACGAAGAGAGTCTCTCCTAAGCTTTGGATGAACCCACTCCCTATTATGAGGAAAACCACCTACATGCAAAATCCACTCAAGACACAGGTGTGTGCTTTCCATCTACGCAACCGTGAAGCCAAACGCCAGCTTAAAGTAACCTTGTCTGGAACACCCCTGGACCACTGTGATAATTCTGTCTACTAAGGAGTTACCTTGGACCGCACTCTCTCTCCCTTATAACACCCACATTATGAAGACGAAGAGTAAAGTATGTTCACGCAATACATCTTGAACAAACTCACTGGCACAAGAATGATGGGGTACTCACCACATACCCTAAGATCGACGGCACTTTTTCCTGATTGCTACATATGTGCAGAGTATGCTTGCCCTGTATGGGAAAGGTCATCCCATGTCAAGAAGCTTGATCCAGCATTAAATGCCTCCTGCGGGCTTATCACAGGATGTCTTCGCCCAACTCCAACGGACAACTTATACATCCTAGGCAGGAATTGCTCCACCAGACACCTGTCGTAGTGTAGCAAGCATGCAAGAGCGTAGCTGCCAAATAACTAATGTAAAGCACCCTACATCTGGACAGAGACCAGCTGCTAACCGCCTTAAATCCCGAGAGAGTTTCTTAAGCAACGTCCAACTCCTTGAAACAGTCTCAAATGAGTTTAAGAGAGAGTCGCCTTGTGGAAAGAAAGACTTGCTATCAACCAAGTAACATCTATTGGTATTGAACCTGATGAGCACCTCCCACCTGGAGCTGACTCCTCATGAGCTGAATGGCGATGTCTCAACAGACTGAGAACCAGAAACGGACGATCCAAGGTTTCCTTTAAGAAGTGGGGCTACCTGGAAGCAGATCAGGACACTATCTGTAATTGTAGAACAGCGCCACAGACAATGAAACGTCGCTTGATTTGCCCAATGGTGGCGCAAGAATGCACAGGCAAGGACCTTGTGGGTACAGACATTGTACCCACCTCTGGCTGGATCATACTTGAGAACCACTGTCTTTGGATACAATGAGAAGAAGTTTTCTTTCCTTTGTGCAACCGGTGAAGGTGTGAAACATCAGCAGAGCAATAGTACATACAATAGTATGTGCTGGTATGAATCTGCAATTCTTTCCATTACCAAATGCTGGCCAGAGTTCAGTGAGGTTGGACTGGCTGGACATGGCTAAAGGAAAAAAAAGTCTGTGTCCACAGTACGCAGCATGACCCTTTGTTATCACTGAGCAGCATGGCATCGGCTGCATGAAGTAGAAGCCTGCTATCAGCTTCTTCATGTATGCATGGAGATAGATAGTTAGATTGTGAGTATCTGATTATTACACAATCCACCCACCATGCAACACTACAACTATGCTAGCTAGAGTCTTAACCTATGGAGGGACGGCATGCATACATATAAAATGGAGGTTCTACAGTTATCAGAAAGAAAAACAAAATGAAGAATTGAAGGGAAGGGGGGGTACAAAATGATGACTGAAAACAAATCCAACAATTACTTCGGTTAATTTTTAACAATAATGCCCGGGGGGGGGAACATGACCACATCCATGGTATGGTATTTTGTCGTTGTAAATGAATTAAGCACTCCGTATAAAACTACCAACAAAGTGACATTAGCAGTTTTTTTTACCCATCCCTTCCCCCTTCCTGTGACGCATTCTTAGAAATTCAACACATTGAAACCCCATCCACCCCCCCCAAACAACGCCACATACAATTCTAGCTGTAGAATGGCCAATAAAAACTTGTGAGGACAAACTTGACAAAAAAATCAGCGTGATTTAAGGCATGTTATTAAATTGATAGTGGCAGCCATTTTTGAAAATGACCAAGACACTCTTCGTTGTATGTGATACCACACTGACAATAATGTAAAATGTTTAACCAATATACCAAGACACCAATTAATGTTTAGAATGGTGATTAAATCTTAAGTTACCGGGACACATATAAATCAATATACAAACATATCAAATTTACAGTGGCTGCCATTTTTAATTGGCAGCCAAGTTCTAATATGGCAGCCATTTGATTTCAGGTACATTTGCATTTACAACAACAATGTGTAGGTTTAGATTTTGAGGGCCCAAAGTTTTAGAAAGTCAACGATACCCATGGTTTGCACGTTAAACTACAAAATAAGCAGCTTGTTCGGTGCGCGGCAGCCATCTTGAATTTAGGCTCCAATGGGGACTGCCAGTTTTGAATTTTACTACCTTTGGTGGAAATCAACAGAAATATTGAGTTCAAAGTTAACAAGTCTTATGGGACCTATATAATAAAGTTAAAACCCCATATTCGCGAATTAAAGCATGTTTTGAAACTATATATAATGCCTTTTATAGGGTGGCGGCCATTTGAAAATAGCAGCCAGATTGAAGGAAATTAATTTGGCCCCTAGACCAGATTTGTTAAATCTCAATAGTACCTCTGTGTCAAATTTGGTATTTTTCACCCAACATGCACAATACTTTCACCTTCTGCATGGAATTATATGATCTTATAATTGGTGGTAAAATGTGTTCCCAACCCTGTGGTGGGTTCACTCCCCCGGCATGCTCATCCCGCCTTTGAGGCTAGTGAAGTCAAATATTTACCACCTCTAATAGGTCAGTCAAAATAGATTAAATGATGCCTTAACCAAAACTAATTGCAAAAGAATCGGCAGTATCCAGAATGTATTATAGAAAACTTTTTGAGACAAAATATCAAAAGTTTACCAAAATCAAGGGAGGGGAATATGTATTTGAAAGGGTAAAGTTTATACAGGGGTCAAAATAGGAAAAAGGACAAAAACCACGTGAAAAAATAACATGTTGGTCACCTTTAAGGGTTAAAAAGGGGATAGTGTGCCCTATCTCGGGTTTTAGTCAATAGAGTTGGGAGTCAAATAGGTTCAAGGTCGTTTAAAATGAGTGTTCAAATTGTTCCACTAATGGAAGGGAGCCGAAAAATACAGTTGCACCCTTGTGGTGGTGATAGAGTCACGCAAATCTGCGGTTTAGTTATGTAGGAAACATTTTTTTTTTTTTTTTATGGAGAACAAAAAGGTGGTAGTTATCCTTATAAACTGATGAAAAAATAGGTATGTCAATATTTGCTTAACAGGAGTAAATAGTTATCTGCATATAGCTGAGCATGCACATGAGGCTTTATGTGTGGTTTGTGCATAAGAATTCCGTTGCCGAATGTGAATATAGACAACGAGCTTCCTTAGTGTTTTAAGAAACTCATGATAAGCTTGTTGTAGGACGCGTTTCGATTAAAACCTATAGCCAAATTATTGGTATTTTTGTAATCTCAGCTACATTTTGCTCGGTTTGATTGTTGATATGGCCCAATTTAGTCTAATTTAATAACAGAACCATAAAGTTCAATTGTCATATTATTTTCGACATTTTTTTCACTCATGTTGTATGTGTGCATCACGCACAACAGCGTGTTCTAGTAGATGTAATCTCACTCTAGTGAGTGCCGTGGTTATAGTTACGGTTAGGCTCATTATGATGAGGAAAAGTAGGGGAAATACACCAGATTGTTTGTGGTTGCAACTATACTACAATGCTTCTTTAAAGCATGTCCTAAAATGACTCCCATATTGAGGCTCGGGGGAGCTTAGTTTTATATGGGTTCAATATTAGGCGCTATAGTCAGGATAACAATATGATAGTACAGCGTCCTTATATCAGAAACGCAAAACAATGATATAGTTTTGCCACTATACAAAAATGCTTCTTTAAAGCCATGTATTAATTTCGTTCCGACATAGGCCTACTAGTAATGTTATTCAATTTGTATACGAAAAAGTCCTAAAATGAATCCCAAATGCGGATCGGGTGAGCGTGGTTTTATATTGTTTCATAGGCTATAGTATGATAGTCTAAAATAACAAGTATGAAGTACAAGGTCCTAACATTCCACGTAATAAAATAGTTTTCAAACTAAAGTGTCACGAAAGTTCGTAAGAAAAATCTTAAATAAAATGCAAAATATGTAAACTTAGGTGTCTTCTAATAGAGCTATCAGATCTCTTAATGTAGGAGACATAGGGCAAATCCCGGTTTGAGAGTTAGCATCCTCTATATTAGGCCCGGTAGAGCCAAAGATATGGTTTGATTTTGTTTAGGTTATCTGCTTCTAATAGACGTCTACGAGGGTTGAGATTAGTCTTAAGCCAATATTGGGGGGGGGGAAGTGAAGAGTTTCGACGATGTGGTTGTTTGAAATCAATGACAATTCCTTGCGAGGGCGATTTTCCACCAACGTTTACATTACTTCTTTGTGGGAAGTGATGCGTGCAGAAAAACCAGAGGAATTCGTTGGTGTTTTTCGAAACATCTTCTAGGTAAACATTTCTTATGTTCTTATGTATATGTATGCTAGGAAGGGAGTATATCTTTTTCTTATATCCTCTTGTGAGAAGTTTTGTGTATTCGTTGCATATGACTGGAATGCAAAACATGGACTACTTAGTCTATGGAGGTCAATACACTTTGGGCATAGCTCATCAGTGATTTTGAGCGCTCTGGATTCATAATGGCGACCGATCATTCAAGAATTGGTCGGGCGAACAAGTTCCTGTTAATTTAGGAGGCACTTTCCAACATGTGTTTAAAAATTTGTTAGCTTGAATTGTTAGGTTGCCTTATTATGGGTTGTATGTCATGTTGTATATATGTTAATTGTTGTTTGTAGTAGTTGTTGTAAAGCGCTGTGTTTCTTGTAGAGTACCATATAAAGCATTTTATTATTATTATTATATTATTATTAGTATTATTATCGTATCCGTGTACATCATGATGAACGGTCAGTGGCTACGGCGGTCATTGGTCGTTGATTTGTGGATTGCCTTTAGCTCTGTGCTGCACTGATGAGAAAAAAAGTGTAGAAAACGTACTGTTGCAGACGATCTAGGTCTGCAAAAAAAATACCGCTACCTTATTTTTACGGCGATTATAAGATTTCCTCTAGTGAGTTAGGAATATATATACGAGAGAAATTGTGGACAGCGCGGACGTAAATTTATACCCAGCAAATGAACTTGCTTTGGATGGGACTCGAACCTACAACCGGCGCTGTCAATTGAACTCGTTAGGTTGTATTTTCGTCATGGCAGTAATTGACAAGAGGTTTAAGTCGCTCCATTTCTCTCATAGATAATATATATTATATTATAAATATAGATATATAAGATATATATATA
>JAMKCH010031602.1:0-62551 GCA_023653785.1 Ophioderma brevispina | reverse complement strand
ACATTATACCCTTGACACCCCTCCATATACAGAATAAAGCATGTGATATACAGAGTAGATATAAAGGGATAATATATTCTAATTATCCAGAATCTTTCCTAATTATAGAAGGCTTTAACTGATTCTCCACAGAACCGTGTGTATTTCAAATATAGTTTACCCCACTAGGCTATTCTATGTAAGCAATATTCGCACATTTTTTTTGAAGCCGTGGCCCCCAATATTTTAAAAAATTTGAGATTTTGATTTAAAACCAATACCTTGAATGGTTTTAAACTCGAAAATGGATCTGTGTCTCCAAACGAAGGAATTTGTAATTAGAATAATTAATAGGTTCCCCGATAATAATTTCAACGGCTGTTGAAACGGCATTCCAATGTGAAATAGCCGGAAATGTGCCATGACGTGTCTACGCTCATCCATTAGTTTGTTTTATTGGTTCAGAATCAGTTAGAGGTTATTTTCTCGAGGTGGCACATTTCATCATGGATGGACATAAACGTGCATTTTCCAGCTCTGCCGTTAAGTCAATCTGGTGATTCCAATTCAATTACAAAATCGCTTAATTTAATGATAACTACGAATTTTTAGCATGCTCGTTCGCGGTATAGTTTTCCCTAGACACCAACCTAACTGTGCCAAATATCAAATTTTGATTGGGTGGCGCCTTCAAAAATGTACATTATTGACTTTAGATACACCCTCTCCCCTGCAAACAACTTAACCTTAATCTTCTACACGGGCAGTAGAGATTATTGTGGAAAAGCATAGCAAAGCATAGTAATTAAGCTACAACATATCCAATACCTAAAACTATCAAATGCTAATCTATTGCTAAATTTTGAGCATTTCTCATAGTCCAAATTAGGGGCAAAAATTAATAAAACCGTTTAGACATTGGGGTGTGAGATGGGTATGATGCATGAAACAGAAATTTTGTTTGTGTAGTGCTGTGGGAAATGATTTTTTTTTGGCAACATGCAGTGGCATCGGAAGCCTTCGATTCTTGGGACAAGCCTCGCCAGAGGAAAAAGTCGTCCAAATATGGGCGCTTTAAATATGGTTAAAAATGACGATTGTTGTAGTTTTCTTCCAAACTTCCCAATTTTATCTCAACTTTCCAACGGGAATAGATACTCTTCCCCTTTCCCCTAGTGACTATGCCACTGGACACACACCCTCTTGAAACTCATGATTTTCATAACACGGCACCGTAGGTCAATTGGGGGGGGGACATCTCCTTGTTGAACATTTTTGCACCTATGCATATATTTTTAATGGTATAGAGAGAACTTTTCTACACTTTTTCTGGAATTCAAATCTTACAGTCGGATTTATTTTAGAGAAAAAATGTCCAAATAAAAGGTACGAACATAGTTAGACCACTCAGTGTTGTTTTTTATGACTTAATCTCTTGATGTAAAAAATACACAACCCACATTCAATGTCTTATTTCATATATGGGCAAAAAACAAGATGACACAACACTTCATAGCTGTTAAAGGGCTACCTCATAAACCTTGACGATAGGTGAAAAACGTCTCAGATGTAAGGGTCCCTCCTTCCCAAATAAAATAAGACACTGAATAAAAAAAGAAATACAAAGAGTAGATCTTAAATGTCTTTCCTTATTACTACATTTTATCTTAATATCAGACAACTTCATGAATCCTTCAGATGACATTTTGAGCTCTGTGTAAGTATCAAAATAGTAACAATTAAGTATGTTAGACAGGGTGTCCGGTCACAGAAAAATATTCAACAAACTGAATTGAACCATCGCGTGGCAGGAACAAAACTCCTCTATTTTGTTTGGCCTATGAACATGTCTAAATCATTCCTATATTTACCTTGGAGATTTTCCTTTAAACATGTGCAACGGCCAAAAACACATAGGTTTTTCCTTCCCAACGTCAGCATACTACAATTACTTCTACTTTTAAAAACAATTTGGATGTTCACATTGTGTGAAATTCCAGGAGAAATCCCTTATTTTTTTATTTGACTGCTAGCTGGTGACAGTGACATCACTGCCATATCTCGTGCCTCTGCAAGCTTTTTTGACCTATTTTGAAAACCACCTGGTCAGTAACTCCCTACCATTGCCTTTTTTGATGTATAGACCTTATTGTTGACTGCAGCGGTGGCAGTGACATCACTGCCATCATTCATGTGTGCATCTAGTGCAAGCTTTTCTGACCATTTGAAAAGCACAGGGTCAGTAACTCCCACATACATTGCCTTTGTTGAAGTATAGACCTTATTGTTGACTGCTAGCTGGTGGCAGTGACATCACTGCCACCATTCATTGTGCATCTGGCAAGCTTTTTTGACCGAAAATCAGAAATTACAAAGATTTCAGACAACCAAGTTTTCAAATAAGTGAGTGATTGCAGTAACGGGTTAATTTCAATGTGCTTGATTCTTTTTCTAAGCTAGACACCCTCTTTAACCCCTTGAGCTCTACCTGTCTTTCATACAGCATTTCTGATTGGCTAATTACATCATATATTCATTTCAATAACCAATTGAAATGCAGCTTCCAAATATTTAAACTCTTGCCTGCTTCAGTCCTACCACCATTCTTAACATGTTGCCGATTGGCTAAAAAAAATCACATAGTTCCATTGTGACCAATCAGCAATCACATAAGTTCCATTGTGACCAATCAGCAATCACATAAGTTCCATTGTGACCAATCAGCAATCACATAACTTTCAATAACCAATCGGCAAGTAATACTCATGGTGTTAAATGATACATTTTATATTGAGTTGATTTTGTACCGTAAGGAAAATACAAATAAGTTACGTTAGAGTTGTAAAAGTGGGCACTGAATAATATATATGAATATAAAATCTAAAAGGTGGTTACAAGTTGCACCAAGGGCTTCAATTCAAACATTGAAATTAGAAATAAAAAATATTTTTCTTTTCTTTTTTTTTTTTGTATGAACAACAGACAAATTTGTTTTTGATTCTGAAAACCACACACTCATACAAACATTTCACAATTGTTATCAAAAATGTTATCTTATACATGAATGTGTCTTGTACATTTGGTGGGTCACAGTTTTAGCAGACTCTTTATAGGTATTTACATCATAATGAAAGAGGAAAGGTTTTGCAATGCTTTTTTTAATTACTATATTCAGGGCAAGTGACGTTATTGAATAATGTAACCAGGGTTCCGTTCGCGAAACTCAGTTATAAATCTATGTGCATACTCTGTCCAAAGCACTTTGTAACTATAGTTGCCGTCAAAATTCCTTTTCTGAAATAAGCGTCTACATACATGCGTGAGATTTGCTGCACGTAGTGCGCATACTATGCATTTCCTTTACGTGTTGTCATGGTTCTGTCTGGTGGGAATGCTGGTGTAGTCTTGATGCAGGAAAAGGTATTATAACAAGAGTATAGCTGAAAGAATCTGTTATGAAGAGTAATATGCACACAGGGTTATGTATGAGTTTTGTGAATGGACCCCAGTTGTACACTGATGTTATAAGGCCCAGAACCCCATTGATGGCAGAAGGCACCAGGGGTCAGTTCCCGAAACTCAGTCGTAAAATCTATGTGATACTTTATGTTCATTGCTGAGGGGACCAATTTGTCCAAAGCGCTGTGTAACTGGAATGAACAAGATCTGGTATGTAGGACATACGCAGGAGTTAGTTTACACATAGGGTCGGGACGAGTTTAGGGAACGGACCCCAGGTAGGGTTACGCACAAGTTTTGGAATGGATCCAGGGGTCCACCCATGTGTGTCACTTAAAAGGAAAGTGGAATTGTGATCAAGGAAAATTCATTGTCATATGTCAGAACCCCCACCCTTTTAGTTGGCAACTATGGCTTGAAAAAACGCCTTCTTTCATATATGTGATGCGATCAAGAAAAATCAGTCTGAAGCGTCAGATTCAATTTTTACTTTTACCCATAAAATGTATGCATCATTAAAGTGACATGAGATTTTTTTAGGATATGAATTTCTCTCAAATTCACTGGATCGGATGTAGACCACCTACCGAGAACGTTCCGAAGGTTCATTGGACAAACAGGTGCAAAAGAAAACCGCAAACCTTGTTTAGAACTTGCCTGCTATCGTAATCGTTCCCCATAGAAAACCATGCTTTGACTTTCTGTCGTGCACGACAGAAAGTCCTGAATCATCATCTTATTACATAAAGATGGCGCATTCGGCTTATTCACTTCAGGTGTGATCTAATACATTGGTAAGCATTCCAAATATGTAAAAAAACGGGGTTCGAGAAAAATTGGGGGCGCTTCTTCCAGGAAATCTCCTCATGTCTCTTTAAAAAGCTACATTTTGCTGAAATCCCCATTGAAATTGATCAATTACTTCCAAAGATATGATCAGTTGAAGGGTGGCCAAAACAATAGGAAACAAGACATTTTCTCCTTTGTTTGGCTATATCTCAAAATCAATATTTGCGACTTCCGACTTATTTTGCTTGATCACATCACATATAGTTTTTTTTCCTTCGACATTGGACCTCATTTACAAATAAAGTGAAAAGGGGTCAGACATAGACCATTTTCAAATGAACATTGGAAATGTTCCTAGCAAAATGCAACATACAAAAGCATCCTTATACACTCACATACATTCACAAATGCTTGTTAAAGTGAAATTAGCGTAAAGTACTTTGCGCAACATTTGCGTGTGAGGACCCATTGTTCATTTGACTAGATGCTTACTGGGTCATCATTCTCAGATAACTTTGTTTTAAAAAAGGTCTATTGGCAGTGTACTTTGAAGCACACCCAGTATTGTATTTACACCTCTCATGGCGACTTCATACCCCGGTCCCCCAACTCAACATAAAAAGTGGTAACCATGAGATTTTCAATTTTTCACAAAAAAAAAACCCCCCCCTTTTTTTTTTCAAGATTTTTCATGATTTATCCCCTTTTTTTGCATCGATGACAAAATGTAGGTTAAAAATACCCCCTATTTCAAGCTTTTCAATGACAAGATTTTCAGACACCCCTTTTCAATGACTCTTATAATTTAACATATTAAGAACAAAACATACAAGTACATTGTATCAACATTACTTTGTGTCTCCTGTACTCCCAGATGATCCTGTGTCTTTAATTGGGATTAATTACAATACCTGTATACTGATTTTAAATGAAAATGCAACAAAGATAAGCATTCCCCTGAGACCATGACCAATACTGTGAAATACCCCCTTTTTTTAAATTTCGCGGAGACAGATGCTCAGAATGCCCCCTTTTTTCATGATTTCGCGGTCCCCGATGACAGCAAAAATATACCCCTTTTCCACGAAATTTAGAACTCTCATGGTTACCACTTTTTATGTTGAGTTGAGGGACTGGGCTTCATACTGGCAAATCTATCAGTTGTCTAGTAGCTGTGTGATGTCCACTTCCGTCGTTAGCTCTCAGTAGCGACCACCAATACATCAATCACTTGTCGCTGGACACAAATAACTCAATCGCTTGCGGTTGAACTCGGGTCAACATTCTAGCAACACAGAATTTGTTACGAATGTGAAAAGTCTCTTCACTGGGGCAAGTCTCTCTAGGTTGCTGTGGGCAGCATATTGGTTATCTATGACCCAAGTCTAAAATTGCAGCAACTAGTGAATGCAAATCGCTTGCAATGATTGATAATTGCTGCCAGCGATATCATCAAGTGTCTAGTCATTTAGTCATTGCGAATACCGGTATGAAGACCACTTAATGAGTATTTCTTAATGTTAAGTGTTTGTGGTGCCAGTACCTATGTAGAAGGTACACTATAGTACCACCACAGTCACCTGTCTCATGGTCTGCACCAGAGGAAGGAATCCGGCTCTGTAAAATGCCTTCCGAATGAAATTATTTTTTGAATTTTTTTTAATGTGGTTGGTGCTATTACACATAGCACTATTGATAACTATTAGCAAAAAAATTAAAGCATTGCAAAAGATTTCCTGCTCTGCCATCCATGACAAGATAAGGAATGCCAAAGGGGCTTCTATTTACAACAAAAGTAAATGGATGGTATTCTGTAAGGGAGACTAACTTTAGACCTGGGTTTAAGCCAGAGTTAGTCCTACAAGAGTGGACCTTTTTCCCTTTCAACATACTATGAAAGGTTAAAAAAAGGGTGAGAAAATTCCTCACCGATGGGTTGTTCCGGCCCATCTATGAGGAATTTTCTCGCCCGTTATTTTAACCTTTCATAGTATATTGAAAGGAAAAACGTCCACTCTTGTAGGACTAACCCTGGTTTAAACCTAGGCTAAAAGTTGGTCTCCCCTTGAGAATACCACCCAATGTGTTTAATGGTTGGTCTAAATACAGCAACTGATCGAAATCTTTTTATTTTTTTCTTTTATTTAGTGTGGACTCGTGTACAAACCCACCGTAGTGGACTTAATTTGCCCTAATCTTGATCAAACCACAGTCCCCCTTTTGTCCAATTAGGAGGTATTAAATATCACATCAACTCTTTTTTATATCCCCCCCCCACACACACACACACAATTAATGGAATGCTTTTATCATACACTAGACAGAGTCCTGCCTGGTTTTCCCGGTGATGTCCGACTCTGTTGAAGTTTAAATTCCTGCATTTCTTTCTTAAGTTCCGCGCACCTGGCTTCCATGTTGGCCAATCTGTCTGCCTGCTTATCGTAAGCGTCGTCTGTACGAACTTCAATCCTTGGCGGGTCCTCGTAATACTTCTGCAAGGCTGTCATCAGTTCCGTCTCTAAACTCACAGGATTAAACTCTTCACTGTCATCCTGTGACTCCTCACCGCCAGGATGCCTATACGACCTCGGAATGTAGTCTGAAATCGGGCTGTCCACGGGTTCAACATGTGAGGGCCCGTCACTCTATTGGGGAATACGGGTTTATCGTCCCAGGTGACTCCGTGCCCTGTGATGTATTACGACTGCCGTACCCACTGCTGCTGACCCCGGAGTAATGACTGTACGGCGATATCAAATCAAGGCCTTGTGGCAGCCATGCCATGGGAGGCAGAGACTGTCTACTACTCTGGGTGCTATCAGTGGAGGTTAAACTGGACCTACTATTGGAACTGGTCTCATCCGTACCCGTAAGAGAGGCTGTGAGAGAGTCTAATGTGTAACTGGGGACTTGCTCAACTGGGAGTCTCCCTGCATGGATATCGTCGGATTGTATGGCATGCTGGATGGAGGACTTGTAGAGTAGGTTAATGAACCTGTAGAAATAAAAAGAGTGTTTGAGATTAGCACGGTCGTATGTCATACCAATTACAAGAACAGGAGAGATCTAAAGTGGCTTCACGTGGTCGGAACCAACAGTATCGTATCCGTCACCTGATCCTTTGGCCGCCACTTGTTTTCACATTTGTTTTAGTCCTTCTGTTGGCAAATCTTGTAACATGCTAACTGCTCAAAAAGCTCACGTGGTGTTAAAGAGTATCTACTGAACACTCTGGTTGGGGGATGTGCAGAACAGAGTGCAACGAAACCAGTAACTTTTTTTCATGAAAATTTGGTATAACAAAGGGGAACTCTTCTAATATATAATATATACTTCAGTGGTCAACACAGGTACAAAGAATGCGTGGCAAACCACTTAATGTAAGATTTATGCTGCCAGAATGGCTCAAACTAATTTAAATCAAGTCATTTTCTCTCGGCTTATGGGGCTTTGCCCCAAACCTCCAGCAAGGCAGAAATTGCACAAGACTAAGACTACATGGCTATGTATTCTTTTTTTCTTAAAAAATCCTGGATCCACCCCTGATTGCGTATCTGGATCCACCCCTGATATGCGTACCTGGATCCACCCCTGATATGCATATCTGGATCCACCCCTGTATGCGTATCTGGATCCACCCCTTATATGCGTATCTGGATCCACCCCTGATTGCGTATCTGGATCCACCCCTGATATGCGCATCTGGATCCACCCCTGATATGCGCATCTGGATCCCCCCTGATATGCGCATCTGGATCCACCCCTGATATGCGTATCTGATCCACCCCTGATATGCGTATCTGGATCCACCCCTGATATGCTATCTGGATCCACCCCTGAATGCGTATCTGGATCCACCCCTGATATGCTATCTGGATCCACCCCTGATATGCGTATCTGGATCACCCGATATGCGTATCTTGGATCCACCCCTGATATGCATATCTGGATCCACCCCTGATATACGTATCTGGATCCACCCCTGATATGCGCATCTGGATCCACCCCTGATATGCATATCTGGATCCACCCCTGATATGTGTATCTGGATCCACCCCTGATATGCGTATCTGGATCCACCCCTGATATGCGCATCTGGATCCACCCCTGATATGCGCATCTGGATCCACCCCTGATATGCGCATCTGGATCCACCCCTGAATGCGTATCTGGATCCACCCCTGATTGCGTATCTGGATCCACCCCTGATATGCGTATCTGGATCCACCCCTGACATGGGAAAATGCATAACTGACAGGAGGTCAATAACTAACATGATGAACAAGTAAAAAGAAGGAGAGCCGAGTTAATGTTACAGGTACGGCATAAAGAAGGGTATATTTTTTTGGGGTGGGGGGTAATCTGAATATCTGGCCACGCACCCCTGCCCAAACTGTATGTGACAACAACTAAACACAGGCTTCTATGATGTCTTTCCAATAGAGGTCGTGCATGTTCTGCAAGTTGCATAACTACGACTACTAAACTCTGTTAAGACCTTCCAAGGAACAACGTGCCTAGTGCATGAAATAAACAACTTTAAACAGCCCACCAATGTATGTTACATGTTGAATTGATGACAATAACAATTACTATGTGAACAGGCACCATTTTGTTGGATGACATGTATGAGTGAGGTGGATAACTTCTGCGAGTACTCCCAAAACTGCCTTTTAAGCAAATTCTATATACAGCATGCTAGAGCATTTTCAGTCGGTCAAGAGAGAGTTGTTACAGTCTACATTTCTACTGCAAAACAATATTTACACAAAGGTCGTAATTAGTATGCATGCACTTTGTAGAGACGAGCGGGGTAAACTTTTCTGCCACCCCGATCAGGAAATTACCCGTTGCTTTTGCCCCAACCCAACCTCATCTGGCAAACTGCATTTTTTGGCCTTGACTTCAAAATGCTCCATTGATGTCTCCCTGAACTGGACCAAAAGGTAACAGAACTTGCCTGTATAGTTTATGGCTAAAAACTTGCCACACTTCTTTCAAAGGGACATTTTTCACAGCAAAATCACAATTCCTTAAATACTATAAATAGATTGCATTGAACACTAAAGTCAATCGTTCATTTCCAGCCTTTTCCCTTCATTTTCAGTCAAAAGACCTTAGTTTTATTAGTTAAATTCACATACCACTTGCATCAAAAGAAAGTCATGGACCAGTCTAAAAGTTTTTAAGGGAAATGACACCACTTCTGATGTTCATTTTCTTGTGCTTCAGCTGGGTAACCTAAGCCACTGTAATAAAATACATCGGTCCTTGACTGCATGTGTCGCCTGCGTCGCGGTTTGTAATGATAGGTCTTGTATGACCTTTGACCTTGGCATGTGACCTTTGACCTCATAACAAATGAGGGATCCAATGCTGCACTAGGACGCGAGTTTGGTCCATTTTGAACTTCAACTTTTCAATTTAGGTCAATTTTACATTTTCAGATTCAAATCTTACAACTTGACCTCATATGACCTTTGACCTTGAGATGTGACCTTTGACCTCATAACAAATGAGGGATCCAATGTTGCATCTATGACTCAAGTTTGGGTTAAACTGTCAAAGTATGTGGATATTACATGGCAAATGTTAACCCTTTTTCACAACAACATACCATCAACCAAAATATCAACAACAGACAACATGGACCCAGTTATCCCTAGTGTCCCTCCTGGCCCTAAAGGCAAGCGACACAAAAACCACTCTAGAGTGATTTTAACAAATTAACTCACAGTTTTTCACACAGACTCTATTTTAACCTTACTTATTTCTGGTGAGGGTTAACACATGCCAAAGCAATAAAAATGCAAAAACTTCAGTTTGACAAAAATTTAGTTCTACCTATATGCAAAATTTGCCAATTGCCCTCTAATGTGAACAAAGTTCCAAACAGAATCAATGTAGGCGATTGATTTATTACCATTATAAGAATGAAATCCTCATCATTTTTTCCCTTTTTAAGTAGTTTTTATTACAGAAAAAAAGAAAAATGTGACCCATGTCTGAAATCCCTGGATTGGACCACTAATTAAGCAAAATAGAAACCCCACTCCCCCTTCAGTCCAGGTCTAGTCCTACGAAAAAGTTACGGTCGGGGGCGCCCCGCTCGTCTTCAGCACTTGCTATACTAGTGTGCTCCACTGTGACTGTTGTGTGACTGTTTGAAAATTTGAAAACACACAGTTACAATGCGCAGTGGGTTGTGATTAGTTCATACAACCTACAACACACACTATGAGTTACAATATGCTCATCCACCAATGACACAGTTCAGTGGGTTGTACTTATACATACATTGACATGAACTGACTGTGTGTGATCTGGGTATCATATATCATACCCAAAAAACCAGGGGGTGTATTTTCTAAATACAATGGTGAATGAAAGTTACTGAACTGTGCCAAGGGAATTGAGCTTTTACTAGCTCATAGTGACATTAACCATTAGTGAACTACAATGAAACATATCACAATCAAGTGAATCTGTGAGTGTAACAAATGGTCAGGGCTTGAAATAAAGCTGGCCATCTCAGTGGCCTAAAAAGGGCTACAGATTAATCCAAAGGCTTTGTTACGGTAACTGGGACTCTGAAATCATGCATGAGTGCCTGTAAAACTCACAATGCTGTTTAAAAAATTAATATGGCCCCTAAAAACTTTGTGAGGGACCCTTTAAAATTTGTAAAGGGCCCTTTAAAATTTATGACAACTCTTTAAAATTTATGACAGCCCTTTGAATTTTCCACCCGAGAACCAAACAGTTCCAAATCGTTCGCCTACTTCAAGCCCTGCATGATTTTCAAGGGACGGTATAGTAACTTACCAACTTTTTATTTAGTTTACTCCAGATTGGTCAAATGTTAGCATATAAAAGAATTCAAACAACTATGCAAAATTAATGTACGTTTTGTTATCCCAGATCATGATCAGGCATGCTACTCAATTTCATCCAAACGATAATCAGGATGAATTTGTCAATCTTTGTGAACTGGGCCGTTCCTCTTAATATCCATACCACCATGTGGGAGCTTAGGTCCGTATGCACAAAAGAGTAAGACCAGGTCTAAAGTTAGACCTGGTCTAAGTGTAATTTTGTCCCACCAGAAAAGACATTTTCCTTTACACAGACGTGAGATTTTTTGTATCTATTTTGAAATTTGCATTTTAATCTTTCAAATTTGCTAGTTACTTTACGAAGAAAGTGCAAATAACTATCAATTTTGGACAAAACTAATTTTGACTTAGACCAGGTCTAACTTTAAACCTGGTCTAACTCAAAACTAATTTTGACTTAGACCAGGTCTAACTTTAAACCTGGTCTAACTTTTTGTGCATACGGACCTTAGACTCCATTTGAGAATGCAAGCCTAACTTTAGACACTGGTTTAAATCGGAGTTACTCCTTCATGAGTGGACCATTCCTTATAACATGAAAGTGTGCTGTAATAGGTGAAAAGATTCCTTGTGAATGGGCCGTTCCAACCCATCCATGAGGAGTACCTTTTAATCTATTAAATCACACTTTTATTATATATTGAAAGAAAAAAAGGTCCATTCGTGTAAAAGCTAGACTCCCTTTGAGAATACCAGTGTTAATCTTCCAAGGAGGGGTGTTTCCAAAGAAGTTGCCCAACAGACTTTTCCATTTGGAATCGCCCTGTTTAGAAGACTCATTAACATATGGGATATGGATTACAAATGAAGTTAAGCAAATGGGTAGTTCCCTTTAAATTCCATAATCTCCCTGTAGAATAAAATATGTAAATCTTCCACAGTGGGTGGTGCAAAATCTCAAATAAAATAGTCCATTTAGTTTTTTTTTTTTTTTTTTTTATTTTGAAATTTGCATTTTAATCTTTCAAATTTGCTAGTTACTTTACGAAGAAAGTGCAAATAACTATCAATTTTGGACAAAACTAATTTTGACTTAGACCAGTTCTAACTTTAAACCTGGTCTAACTTTTTGTGCATACGGACCTTAGGCTTGCATTCTCAAATGGAGTCTAACTTTAGACGCTGGTTTAAATCAGAGTTACTCCTTCATGAGTGGACCATTCCTTATAACATACGCTGAAAGTGTGCTGTAATAGGTGAAAAGATTCCTAGTGAATGGGCCGTTCCAACCCATCCATGAGGAGTACCTTTTAATCTATTAAATCACACTTTTATTATATATTGAAAGAAAAAAAGGTCCATTCGTGTAAAAGCTAGACTCCCTTTGAGAATACCAGTGTTAATCTTCCAAGGAGGGGTGTTTCCAAAGAAGTTGCCCAACAGACTTTTCCATTGGAATCGCCCTGTTTAGAAAACTCATTAACATATGGGATATGGATTACAAATGAAGTTAGCAAATGGGTAGTTCCCTTTAAATTCCATAATCTCCCTGTAGAATAAAATATGTAAATCTTCCACAGTGGGTGGTGCAAAATCTCAAATAAAATAGTCCATTTAGTGCCGGGATAAAAACAAAACAAAACAAAGAACATCCCAGTATTGTTTTTATAGGCTTGAACTTGACACTCAAAAGCCTGCTATAGAATGTTACACTTTGTGGACTTTTCTAAAGCTTTTGATTCAGATGACAATAGCTTGCATTAATTTCATTAATCTTAGAAAAACTCCACAGTACTGAAAATGTACATTGTCATTCTCATTAGCAGCAATCAGGCTTTTAGATATTTGAAATGTTAAAATATTGATGAAAATTAGCTTTTTTAAAAAGAAATCCACTGAACAATTTATACATCTTAACAAACACAATTGTGTTAGACACACATTTGTTTTTTATTCTTTACAACAGTTCTTCAAATCTTTGTAAAATTCTGATATCAAAATTCAAAAATTCACCACAATTTGAGAAAACTAATGTAAAAGAGCTCTGGCACACTGCTATATCCAAAATGGAGATAGCCTAAGTACAAAATGAATTGAGGAAGGATGGGAACATCCATATAGTGTCATAAAGAATTCTTAATGCCCAGTGTGTATTAAGTCCCATACAAGTACAGCAAAACTACACACCTCTTCCTGTACTGGAATAGCCCTTCTCTGGAGTTGTCCTCCTTTCTGGAACTCTTCTGTCTGATGACTTGCGCCTCCTTCCTGGTGTGTTTACTGGGTCTTGCTTTTGCCAAACCGGCGACAGTTCCTCCTTGTATGGACTCCGTTCTTCCGGCTGTCTCTCCGGGCTCTTTTGTGTTAGAGCATGAGGTGATCCTCCCAGGAGTAGACTGTTCCTGGGACTATGACTCGTGACTCCATTGATGGTGCGCGGCCCATTTCTAACTGGACTGTGGTGTTTCCGAGTCGGACTTGTATTTCTCTGCTTCTGCAGAGTTGCGTAAGTATGATCTTGTGGGTTGTGTCTGTGCGTTTGTCTGGGGGGACTAGAAAGTGCTGTGTCACTTTGGGAATAGGATGGGTTGTTGTATAACCCTGCCCTATCTGGACTAGTCTTCCTTTGTGGACTATGAGTTGTACCTCTTGATGGACTGTGGTCTGTCTGTCTTGGTGGGCTTGAGTATGTTAGACTCGTTGGTCTAGAGGGCAAACTCTTGTTGGGCTATGCTCTCGGTAAATATTTCTCTCAGGGCTTGAACTAAGTCTACCTCCCTGAGTATATTGAGTTTTTCTTTCTGGACTACTGTGAATTCTTCTATCAGGGCTACTTTGTTTTACTCCATCGGGACTGTGATTCGGGTTCAATTCCGGGGTGGTCCTTAGTCCAGGACTACGTTTCTGGCTGTAATTAATTTGCTTTTGTGGTGTATTTACATCAGGTGCATTTCCACTACGTACATTTCGTGGGTAATCGTAGGTATAAGAGTCTTGATGGAGCTGTCTGCTTGGAGATATATGGGGTTTTGGAGATACGTGTGGTTTTGGAGATATATGCGGTTTGGGTGATATATGTGGCTTTGGAGATACTTGGGGTTTGGGGGATATATGAGGCTTGTTTGTTAATTTATGCAAATCAGTCCCACCTCATGCTGGGCAGACTGTGGAGTTCTTTCAGGGCTCCTCATGGGAGACTTACTAGGCGACCTACCAGGCGACCTACCAGGCGATTTAGTCTGTTGATTTGGAGTTCTGAAAGACGCATCCAATGCAGACTCCATCCCTGAGTCTATACACGCTTGTGCATCGGGTGGCGATCCTGGGATTGTACTTAAGGTCGACTGCGTACTGAACCGCACTGGATTGCGGCGACCAGATCTATTCTGCCACAGATCGCGACTAGTGCTCTGACGTGGAACAGAGCATTGACCACTTTCTTCGGTGAATTGCATAGCAGGAGTTCCACCTTGAATTTTAGGTGGGGATGGCTGTCCTTGTTGATCTTTTACTAGGGAGGAGCTCCGAGGGAACTTTGGAGGAGGTTGCTTTTTATGCGATGTGGGCGTATCCATCAATTGCACTACAGGGTTGACATCCCGGGCTTGTCTGGTTGGTGACGTGTCTTTGAACGTCTTAAGTGTCTCGGCATATCGACCCCTGTCACTTGGTATGTCGGAATAGTCGGCCACATCCTCAGGATATCTAGGCGGAGGGGCATCTCGTAATCGCGACAAAGGCAGGTCGCTATATCGTGGCTGGCCTTGCTTTGGTGACCGGTTGAGCATTTCCTCCAATTCCAGACCAGCATTTTCAAATCCTCTGCCGTCCTTCTCGTCCTCATCCTCCCTAGTGTCTTCCCCATCTGTGGAGCTGCCCGCTATGAACATTCTACCATGGTAATAGATATAGTCTCCGCGACCGGCACTATCAGTGTCTTGGGGTTTGAGCGGCGAGTCGCTGTCGTCCTGGGTACTAGTCGGACAGCTTGTCTCTGATTGGTTGTCTTCACTGTTTGCATCTGTTGTGGTGTTGTGGTAGGCGTAGGCATATGTCTCATCTGTAAACAAATCAGAATTTGATAATGTTATAAAAATAGACAGAAAGTATCGATTTTGTGCTCGCACAGCATTGCATGATGAAAACGATGAAATTATAAAACAATACTAATTAAAAGAAACTTGCACCTTTAATGGGTTGCACTGGGATGGTTTTCAATATGTCTTTGATTACTTATTTTAAAGTGACAGGAGGAGATTTTTTTGAGTATACAAATCTCTCTCAAATTGCACTGGAATGATTGTAGACCACCTACCGAGAATGTTTTGAAGGTTTATTGGACAAACAAGTACAAAAGAAAACCGCAACCCTTGTTTTGAACTTGCCTGCTATCGTAATCATCCCTATAGGAAACCATGCTTTGAATTTCTGTCGTGCACGACAGAAAATACTTAATCATCATCTTATTACATCAAGACGGCGTATTCGGCTTATTCACTTCAGGTGTGATCTAATACATTGGCAAGCATTCCAAATATGCAAAAATCAGGTTCGACCAAAATTGGGGGCCCTTCTTTCTGGAAACATCCTCAAGTCTCTTTAATAAATGTAAGAGCAGCACTCAACACATTCCCACATGACGCATGACTTCAATTACTCTAATCACGTTTTCTGAGTGGGTGACAGACCCAGGGGAGGCCCCTGGAGGAATTGAATTAGGTGGTTTTTAGCTAGGGCTTATGTCCTCCTACAACATATCCAAGTTTGGCTACTCTTGCTCGTGTAGAAAAAAAAATATGGCCAAATGTTTATGTGCAATATTGACCTTTTTTTACATTTCCCTACCCCCTGACATGAATTACATGGTTGGTAGGGGATTGTGCCCTCCTGCAATAAGTTTGGCTACTCTGGCTCATTTAGAAAAAAATGGCCAAATGTTGACTTTTTCATGCAATGAATATTTACTTTTTTTGACATTACCCTTACTCCCTGACAGACCCAGGGGAAAACCATGGAGGAATGAATTACATGTTAGTATGGGCTTGTGTCCTCCTGCATTATGCCTAAGTTTGGCTACTCTAGCTTATCTAATACAATATGGCCAAATGTAAACTCTTTTGTGCACCTTTGACATTTCTCTTTTTTTTTTTTTTTTTTTTTCCCCCGACAGACCCAATGGAAAACATGGGGGAATGAATTCCATGGTTAGTAGGGGCTTGTGCCCTCCTACAATATATCCCAGTTTGGCTACTCTAGCTCACCTAGAAAAAAGATATCGCCAAATGTTCCAGGGTAACATTTTTATCACGGACGTACATACGGACGGAGCCCATTTTACAGTCCCCTTCAGAACTTTGTTCAGCAGGGACAAAAATCTTGAGCATTTATGAAAAACACAAAAATTGGCAAAATGTAGTGCATTTGGTTTAATCTCATTTGGTCCAATTCCCATTTGATCCAATTTTAATTTGGCCCAATTCCCATTTGGTCCAATTCCCATTTGTCCCATTCTTATTTGGTCCAATTCCATTTGGTCCAATTCCCATTTGATCCAATTCCCCTTTGGTCCAATTGCCATTTGTTCCATTCCCCTTTGGCCAAATTCCCATTTGGTCCAAATCCCCATTTGTCCAATTCCCATTTGGTCAATTCCAATTTGGTCCAATTCCCATTGGTCCCATTCCCATTTGATCCAATTCCCATTGGTCCAATTCTTATTTGCCAATTCCCATTTGGTCCAATTCCCATTGGTCCAATTCCCATTTGGTCCAATTCCCATTTGGTCCAATTCGTATTTGGTCTCATTCAACCTTTGATCAATTTCTCATTAGTCCAGTTTCCCATTTAGTTCCCAATTCTTCCCATTGGCCAATTTTCCATTTATCCATTGATTCCCCAATTCATCCAATTCCATTTTATCCATACTCTATTTAGTCCATTCCCATTCGACCGATTAAAATGGAATTGAACAGAATGGAAATTGGATCACGTAGGAATCGGACTAAATAGGATGTAGACCCAAGAGAAATTTCTATCGAGGTACCTCCCAGTATTTGCCAATCAGTGGATATTTTGGACAAAATGGTGACCCCTTATGAACAGAATTCACAGCTGTTTGATCCCATACAAATTGTCTCTTATGTTTAGAACATTTTAGCAGTGCCACACAATGTTGCCAACTCATAGTAGGACATGCAAGGCTATTACCTCTCAAAAACAGACAAATCCTTGCACTTTGCAAGAATCTTTGCCAAATAGGCCCACAAAGGTCATTATTTGTATGTTATAATGCCCTCTACTGGTGCCCATTCTCCATAGAAAGTGTGGAACACTAGAATTTAAGAAAATTAATGGCCCTCCCCCAAAAAATGAAATTTCGTAAAACTTTACACAGAATGTATTAGTGGACTAAATAGTCCCAATCAGTTGTCAAAACTGTTGCTAGTGACAATCTGTTTTAACCGGGTCCTGTCCTATAAAATGAGCCTTTCAAACAGCTGTGACTTACCTGCAAAATAGAATTCCCTTTATATGAATACCCTACCAATTTTAGAGCTGGTCACTCAAATGAAAAACACATCACAAAAGCTTGATTTTTCAAAGGAGGCTAATTTAGACCAGTTTTAATCCCCAGTTAGTCCTTCTTTCTTTTCTTATAAATCGCTTTTGAAAGTGTACTGCATTTTTGGGGAATTCCTATCCCATACATGAATTTTGTCACCTATACACCGCACTTACTTTGAAGGTTGAAAGAAAAAGGGTCCATCACGAAGGACTAACCCTGGGAGTTTCCGTAACCTGACCCATCTGACACTTGAGTTTCCGTAACCTGACCCATCTGACACTTGAGTTTCCGTAACCTGACCCATCTGACACTTGAGTTTCCGTAACCTGACCCATCTGACACTTTTTTCTGACACCGTTATGAATTCGGAAACCCTTCATGGAATAAAAGCACAGGTTTATTCCGTTAAGGTTTCCAAATTCATAAGTGTGTCAGAAAAAAGTGTCAGATGGGTCAGGTTACGGAAACTCCCTTTAAACCTGGGTCTAAAGTTAGACCCCAGTTGAGAATACAAGCCAGTGACCACCATTTTTATCCCTACCTGGCATGTGATATGGACTTTCATGCATCTGCACATTAGTCATGCCCAGGTCCTCAATTCCCAACGCCTCTTCCGATGCAAACCGTTGCTCTTTCTCCCGACTCATGCGAGCCGTAGCGTCGGACAAGTCAATCTCCACTCGATACGAGGCGGCGTGCCCAGGAAGTCGCGATAACAGTCGGTCGCTCAGTCGCCTCTCCATTCCACCATTGGGGATTTTGCCGTTGGGCGAGTTCTGGTTAGAGTTGTTATTTACATGGTAGAGTCCACGACGGGCAGAGGGGTTAGGGGATTTGTGCTTGGGTTTGGGGCTGAGCTTTATTTTGAGTTTGGCAAGGCCTGATCGGACAGGGTTGGCACTCTTCTTGCCTTTGGGCCTGCAAATAAAGGAGAACAGTATACATTACTAACATGCCTTAAATTTCTTCCATATTTTTCTAAACTAAGTAACAGGGTTATATCTGATTTAGAAGGGTAAGTTACCATTAAAGCTACTTTGAATAAATTTAGTTTTAAATTTTGCAAATATGGATAACTCTAGTGGCTAACCAGGGTACATGTGAGAATGTGGTGTGGCACATGGGATTCAAGACTTGATCTTGGTTACAGGTCACAAGGAGGATTATGGGATACTGTAAGGTCATGGTACAGAATATGCTTAAGGTAGGGTAAAATTTATTAACATTTAGACACCAAATTCTGGAAGTATTTTTCTATCCCTGGTAATTTTTTGAAACTATTGAATAAACTGCATACTC
Source organism: Ophioderma brevispina (assembly GCA_023653785.1). NCBI lineage: Eukaryota > Metazoa > Echinodermata > Ophiuroidea > Amphilepidida > Ophiodermatidae > Ophioderma > Ophioderma brevispina. Next base: position 43,624 of record JAMKCH010031602.1, on the reverse strand, counting down.
TTATATACTGAAGCTCTTATTATTTTAAAAATATCTTGAAACCAAACAAGTCAATTATCAGATATAAACCTCATAAAATTTATTACACTTGAACATTCTCTGCAGCAGGGATACTAATAAGCTTCCATGCTAATTTGTATCTGATCTGGACAGAAAATATAAAAGACGACGGGGGGGGGGGGGGGTGATGGAACATTGGGAATCCGCAATCCTTTGCAAAATAAAATGGTCAAATTAGTATACTACTCTTCAAATATTGCTAGCATGATGCGCAAGCATAAAAAAGCATGAAATATGTAAACAAGCTTTTCTTTAAAATGCATTTTAATAGCTTAAAAATACATATCACTAAATTTATGCACTTCTTTTAATCAAGCAACATGCAGGCAGTTCTTTATCAAGCAACAGCCATGATGCCAAGACAGAGCACACAAATGTCCAGCGTAAGACTCAGGTATTTTTTCTTAATGATTTGAAAAAGCTGATGACACAATAAAAACTTAAGACACAAAAAAGCAAAACATGAATCGCTTTTCTCCATGTTAGAGTTTACCATGATGCGTGTGGGAGACTTACGTAGGAGAATGAATCAGCTTTTGGGGAGTTTGTGATGTCACGTCTGTGGAGTAAACAAAACAAACAAACAAATGCTAGCAATCTAAATGCATGCAAGAAACATGGTTGAATGCTATAACACAACCCATTTTAGACACAACCAATTAAAATATATAGATAAATAGTTATTTTACTCATACAGCAAACTGGCAAAATACATACGTTTCAAAGTCACCAAAAACTCAAAGCACAGAGAAGATATGATAGTTACTTATAATAACAACATTACAAAGATATAGTGTAGTGATAAATTATGACCTCCATAAAACTTTTAACAAGTATGCAAAAAGTTGAAAACACAAAAGCAATGATTTTTTGTTCATGTGAACAACATTTAACAAAATGAAACATTCCAGAACATAAAAGCTAACAAATTTAATGGAAACGTCTTTTTTTACGAGATGCATTTGACAGATTCTAAAATCCTTCAAGAAAGAAACTCAAGAAAATAAGGTGTGGATTTAGAAGTGCAGATTTTCAAATGGTGCTCAAAAGACTACACAAGAAGAAGAAGATACCATTAAAATCTGAACTATTAACAGATACTATTTTTAAAGATTTTTTATTCAAATCTAAAATAGAAATAAAGCTAGATTTAAAAGTTACAAAACAACTTCACAAGAAATAAAACACATACCAAAATATCAAACCTGTTCCCAATATCTTATTTCCCAGAACTCATTTTTTTAAACAATTGGAATGTCAAAATGTTTTTTTAAACAAAATAGAACTTAACATCAAAAAGTAACAAAACACAACAGGCTAATATCAAAAAACTAAACTCCGAAAGCCAAGTGTTTTATTAATGTTTAAACAACTTCAAAATAGAAAAGTTTTGGATCCCTCGAGGACGTGACTTACGAAGCAGAAATTTAGATGGAGTGATTAATTTAGGTGTCTACAGGTACTGGGTCGGTGTTGGTGTGTTTAATGTCAGTAAAATATAGTACTTCGTGTTTATAGTCGGCAACATCTACAGAGAAATTAGTCATCCGAAGCAATAAGAAAAAAACAGACAAGAAATATGGTTGGAAAGATTCAAGTAAATGTTTCACCTTGGCAATAACCCCCTTCCTTTATTTTGTACCCGAATTTTGCTAAGTTAAAATTCCCAAAGTAAATATGACATTAATAATCTATGGTGCACAGATATACAACATAGAGATCCCACTTTTGTCTTCCAATCCTAAATTGTAAACTCTAAAGCACACCTTCGGAACATCATGCTGGCTCAAAAGCTAATGACGTCAACATGCACAAGTAAAACAAAACAAAATGTAAAAAACATGCGTTGATTAAAAAAACAATGGTACAGATTTTTCTCGCACAAGCGGCCAGATGTGGTGGTAGTGCATAGAAAACTTGTGCCGACATGCGTTTGATCGTAAATTAACCACATGACTCAAAGTGCTGAAAATACTACTGACTGACAACCAACCAAAAAGGAAAAAAAGTGAACTCCCATACTGAAAACACAATTTTAAAAACCAAAATGCCTGAAAATAATGTGCAACATATTTTTTTTTTTTTTGCTTTCCAGAGTGAATCACTGATGAATTAAGACTAAATTCTGATATTATGCTAGGGCAGCGCATTGATATCTTCTTTTGGGGATTTTTGTTTTGTTTTGTTTTGACAAGATATGGTTCACTTATATCAATTCAACAAAATCCACATTGCAGCATGACCTGCCGGAAGATGAACGGCCATTTTGAAATCACTGATCCGAGATGTGGTGTATTGGGAGTATGATTTGTGTTCATTTCTTTCTTTATTATTTTTAAGAGTTAATCCAACATTGATTTTAAAATATCTAATATGCTCATCTTTCCAACATTTGCAGGCTCAACTTTGCAGACAAGTTTTTCTGCTGAAAAGCTGACTGCAGCTTGCAATGGGCATAAAAACAAAACATTATGCGGTAACCACATCCTGTCACACATATCAGCTGGAATTTCATCCAATTTATTAGGGTCAGGATGAAGGGGATTAGGATTGGGGCAAGTCTAGGTTAGGGTTCAGTTGGAATAGGATTAAAAGAATTACAAGGATGGCAGTGACCCATTCATTCAACTGTTTGGCAACCCAATTTACCATTTACCCTCTTCAAAGTTCTACCATGAACAAATTCTTTTTATTTTTGGCCTAAGGTTATTGTTAGTGTAAGGCCATAAATAAAAAAAGATTTGTTTCCTCACAACTTTTTAAAATGGGTACATATGGAAACTCTTTCCATTTTCATATGGTTTCCCCTCATATAAGGCATATCACCACGAAAGTCTGAGTCACAAAATTTTTGGAGTTTTAAATAAGTCTAGCCAATTTGGATAGTAGAAGCAAAATGTACTAAATTGACCCATACCCCAGGGTGTGCAACTAATGTGGTCAAACCACATGTTAGAGACGTTTTTGCTCAAACAATCCAAAGGAAATGAGAACAAATATAACTTTCTTAGATACCAAAATCTAAATTTTTCATGGAGTATGATGTTGTCCACTGGGTCACCACATTTATGGCAAGGGGCAAAGGTTACTGTAGTGGAAGTAAAGATAAAGGCGAGTTTCGGAATGAGGGTTAGGAATTTTAGATTAGGGTTGTATCTTGGTTTGATTGTGGTTTGGTTGAAGTTCAAGTACGACTTAAGCAAAAGGTTCAGAATTATAGTTAGAAATAGGGTAAGTAAGATAAGGATTAGGGGGATTAGGTTGAGGATTATGAAACGAATTACGGGCACAGCTTTTAAGCAGGGGATGTAATTGGTTCGATTTCATGGCAGGACGCGGCCAACAAAGCTAGCCTTTAAAGAAACTTTTTACTCCACACATTTATTAAGATATGGCGCAAAAAGAATGCCTTTGACAGGATAGCATCGTAGTCAGTGTCTGGCCAATAAAAATGAAAAACCACTTAGTCTACTTAAGTGGAAGACAGTATTGATCAGTCCCGACCCAGTGATGGGCCTAACTGGTTATTTGTGGCAAAACAATATTCAAAATATGAGCTAAAATATCGATAAACCAATCATGGGCTGTTAGACAAAACATTAGATTAATCCCATCTCCCAATGAGTTAGGTGGATTTTAAGGATGGGTATTAGAGATGGGAATTAGGGCCAGCCTCTTGTTTGTCTAAAGGGTGTATTTTGCTTATTTTAAACTTAATCAGCGATATTCTTTCTTTTCCAACAGTGTTTGTTGACTTTTCCTCACTTGGCCTAGCAACATTATGAGGCGATGTCACTGCTTTGTATGTATCACACTGAGTCAACTTTATTTGTTCGTGATTTCAGCCCTGAAGCACATGATATATCCTCGCAATTCGACAACATCACCTAATATTTTTTCCCAGACATGTGTTTTTAAGTGCTCCCTCCACATGGAAAACAACAGGTACCGATAAATATGGAACACTTCAACTTTGATGATTCTGCCACAGAAAAGAAAACTTTGCCAAAAAGATGCAGTTTTGTTGGATTTCTTTACCTGTAAACTCCTTCGACCATGCGAAGGTAAAAAGTCAACAAACCTCCGTATAAACATACATTCTGTTCAAAAATAAGGCTGGGGAAGTTAGGCTGAAAATATAAGCCAGGGAGGGGCAGTGCGGGGGGAGAATTTTAGCAAACGAAACCAAATTGGATGAAACTCTAGGTTTTTACCATAGCAGCTGCGCAACTTAAACAGAATTCCTTTCTCAGGACTTGAGTTATGGTTATTTACCCGTGCCCTTTCTTGGGGTGTTTTGTGTTTCGCCTGTCGATAACACTTACACTTATAACTCCAAACTGATTTTCCCTCGCAGCTATTTTGGTGGGCTTCTGGACCAAAACAAGTCAACATTAGCAGCCTATATGGTTTTAGGAACTGATTCGTACAAGTTATAGTTAGGAGGGAGAAAGAACGAGGGTATTAGGGCTATTTGTGTTTCGGACCCTAGCTTTGTCAACCGAGGTCCAAATTGTAGATCTCCTATTATAAGGAGTATTTGATTTTGGATTCCCATTTCACTACATAGATTCCCGTGTGAAGAAAACTGAGCATAACTTTAAAACCCGGGTTAAAGTGACAGGAGGGGAGACTTTTTTTTTAGATATGAATTCTCTCAAATTCACTGGATCGGTTGTAGACCACTCACCGGGAAAGTTTCGAAGGTTTTATTGGACAAAAGATAGGTGCACAAACAGGAAACCGCAAACCTTGTTTAAAATTGTCTGCGATCGTAAATCGTCCCATAGAAAACCATGCTTTGACTTTCTGCCGTGCATGACACGACAACTACTAATCATCATCTTATTACATAAAGACGGCTGTAATTCACTTCAGTTGTGATCTAATACATTGGTATAGCAGTCAAATATGTAAAAAAAAAACGGGGTTTGAGAAAATTGTGGGGGCGCTCTTCCTGGAAATCTCATGTCTCTACTTTAAACTGGTTTTAGTCCGTCATAATCTGACAACCTCTTTTCTTTCACTTACAATTCTAAAGATGACGTCACACGTGATAATTTCCTCATAGATGGGCCGTTGTGCCTACCCATCCGTAGAGAATTTCCTCAGCTTTTAAATTTCCTACTCCCACTTTCAATGTTAATTGATGAAAAAAGGTCCATCATAAAGGGCTAAACCGGATTTAAAACCTGGGTTTCAAACAAAAACCTTGAAAAATACCACCACAAGCTCAAAATATTGACCCTGACCATCAATAACACTACTTATATCTCACATTCCTATTATTCCTTAGAGGGATTAGCGCGATAATGCGAGAGCATTAAAACATGTGAAAATGCATTTTTTTAAACTTATAAAAATCAGGGATAAGTGTGTACAATCCATATCACTGCTTTAATGTTGAAACAAGAGCGCGAACTCGTATTTAGCGATGCTAAAAATATGTCCCCGCGAATATCGTCGATCACTAGGGACACAAAACTGCACAGTCACCCTTAATTTCGGCCATCACTACTCGCCCAAAGACTCCAGAATTAAAATTCATCATTCAAAAATCCCTGAAAATTCACTAATTTAGTAAAAATATGAGAATTTACTCATTGGCAACAACTATTTTTGAAAAACATGTGACCGCACATTTTAAATATGGGACCCATACGGGGTCCGGAAAGCGGTGAAATGCCAATTTAAGATGTATCTAAACATTTTCCAAGAATGTAAACAGGCTTGCAACCCCAAGAAATGACCCACGTGTAACAAGCAGAACTGAAAAAAAATTTTGCCCAAAATCTAATCAGGTTGGCAACCCTCAGCCGCTTTCTTCCACCAGTTACATTATATACGCCTTCCAGAACTCCAGAAACACTTGTACACACGCCTTGCGGGAAAAATTTCATAAATTATGCCAATTAGATACCTAATTAGGCATATTTTATATTACACCCAAAATCTATCAGGTTGAGAACTCATTAAAAAAAAACCTGCTTCTTTCCACCAGTACATCATCGGAGCATTACAGAACTCGAGATTAAATTGAACCCAATGTGGACATTTTTCTGTGCAATCTTGACCTTTTTTTTCCCTTGACCTTTTTCCACCCTACCCCTGACAGACCAGGGGAGGACCCTGGGAATGAATTACATGGTGAGGAGGGGGTCTCCCTCCTACATATACCAAAGTTTGAGCTACTCTAGCTCATCCAGAAAAAAGATATGACCAAATGTTCCAGGGTTAACATTTTTATCACCGGCATAATACGGACGGACACCCCCCCCCCACCCAACCCCCCACCCCCCCCACCCCCCCCCCCCCCCCCCCCCCCCCCCCCCCCCCCCCCCCCCCTTACGGACGGAATCGGACGGAGCCCATTTTATAGTCCCCTCCCGAACTTGTTCTGCGGGGACAACAACCACAATTAGTGAAAAAAAAGAAGTAGTATTTGAGGATATTGCCATACCTTCCACACAAATAGCCATACAGCGACGGCATCTCAAAATCTGCCACTAAACAGCTGATGCGGTTTAACCAGTACAAAATAAACTAAGATCAATAATGTTTTTGGGTTTGAGGTCAAACTGTATTGAACGTGGTGCAAAATACACGCTGAAAATCTGTCATATACAGCGTTTTTTTTTTGGAAGCTTTTTTGATATAAGTCGTAATTTTGATACGCAAGTAAAGAAATTACAGAATCAGATAAAAGTTACTGCTTGTCTTTAATACACGGATTTCAAGCCAATCAGGGCAGGTATGTTCGCATCTCCATGCCAGTAACAAAAATATAAAAATATGAATTGTGATGATTTTTTTGTGTTTGATTAGGCAAATCACTGCTAATCCCTTTGTTTGGGATTAGCAAATCGATTGCAATCCCTTTGTTCGGATTAGCAATCACGCTAATCCCTTTGTTTCGGATTAGCAAATCACTGATAACCTTGTGTCGGATTAGCAAATCACTGCATCACTTTGTTCGGATTAGCAAATCACTGCTAATCCCTTTGTTTCAGATAGCAAATCACTGCTAATCCCTTTGTTCGGATTAGAAAATCACTGCTAATCCCTTTGTTTCGGATTAGCAAATCACTGCTAATCCCTTTGTTTCGGATTAAGCAAATAAATGCTATCCTTTGTTCTGATTAGCAAATACTGAAAGCCTTGTTTCGCGATTAGTAAATCACTGCTACCTTTGTTTCGGATTAGCACAAAATCACTGCTCATCCCTTTGTTTGGCATTCGCAATCGCTGCTAGTATCCCTTTTGTTCGGATGTAGCATCACTACTGCTAATCCCTTTAAGCATATTTGATTCTTGTTCATTCCTACTAGATTCTTACTTGAGTTTATTGTTTACTACTGAAAAAGTTGATAATTTTCGCGCGTGCAATTTTTCGCGTTTCAGCGAATTTTAACAATTTTTGCTTGTAAATTCGCTCTTTTCAAAGCTATCCTACATATACCTACACACAAAATAAACATTTTCGCGGGTTTTAATTGCGTGCAGCTCAGAAGTGTGCGAAAAGCGCGAAAATTAAGGTAGCGCGAAAAGTTCCACTTTTACAGTATGTGCTCAATTCCGAGAATGAAGTGAATCTGGGACATTTAGTCTTTTTATGTTAGTTGGAATTAATGATTGTATTGATTGGACTAGATGGCACACACAACTTTTACAGATTTACGGCACACTAGGTGTGTGACCTGGGTGTGTTATATCTATATCTATTCTTTTAAGTATAAAAACCATTTATACCCAAATAAAAAATGAGACACCCCTGTAAATTGTTGCCAACTAGGGGATACTTTTTTGCAAAGGGGAGTTACAAGATAACTCTGGTTGGTCGAATTCAAACATCTTCAGTGTCATAATGAGTTTTGTTTTGAATACTTTGGCTAAGACATCTTTTGAAACCATTTGCAAAATAAATATCTCTATGTTAAATTTTTTGTGTGATTTAATCGTCAACCAAACAATTGTCAATTTCATTGTACAAGTTCATGTCGCATGTATGTTTCTTAAGGTGTCTGTTACTGTTTAAACATGCTTTGTATCCATTTTTTAGCTACTCCCTGGGGTCTGCACGATGTCTCTTGTTTGGGGTAAATATACTCCCACATGTTATTTGATAACCTTACTTCCAAAAAGCCACCTTAAAAACTTATTGGGTAAAAAAAAAACTTCTTGAGACAATTATAGCCAATTAACATTATAGAAAGGTACACCAGTATGCCTGATTACTTAAGAATCATATTTTCTGAACAAGTTAAAGAGCAAAGTTGCGATGGTTATTGAACAAACAGATCAAAACTGTTTTTGGTTGAAGCCATGTCAACTAAACTTCCATCTGCACCCTTAGGATGCAGTCACTATTAAATAAAACAAAAAGTCTGGTACAAACAGGCAGAGCAAAAAAATAGTTCTCTAAGCCAGGTTTCAAAACCAAAATCCATTACTGATTGTGTATTTTCTTTTACAATCCCTTGCATTTATCTTGCTAGGAGCTGGAGGTAAATATGGATATATGTCATTTTCAATCACAGCAATTATGCTCTGATCAGAGGTATAATCTCAGACAATTTCTCTGTGTACTGTTCAAAAAGAATTCAACCACACAAAAAGAACAAGTTGGGTCAGAAAATAATGTGCATTGTTCAAAAATCCCTTTTTTAAGTATGGATATACCAAAACTTGTTTTGAGGTCTAATAAACAGTTAGTCTAATAAAGTAGTTCTTAACTGTAGCACCCTTGCACAATTTTGTATATAGGGCAGCTAATTGACTCACACACTTTAACACATCTCATACTTGCGTCCCAATTACTGTGTAAATTCATATGATAACAATTTTTTAACGGATCCGGATTTGACAAAAGGGTATATATTATACATTTAGTTATCACAACTACATTCTTAGCTGTGCTTTTTGTTAACTGTCCACCCACAACCTCCGTCACAGTAGAAATGGTCTAACCTGTGCAGGTTTAACACAACGGAAGCCAATAAAGTCTCAATTCTCATGGAAAAACAGTTCAGTAGCTTCCATTCACCCCCTGGTATTTTGGGGATCAGATATGATAACCAGAAACACAAGGTAGGTTCATGTCAATGCATGTACAGGTTTAATCTACAAACTGTGTCCTTGGTAGATGAGTATATTCAAAACTTGATAGTGTAAAATGTCTTTGTTGAATACATAAGCACTGCACCAACTCATGCCATAAGACGTAGCTAATTTGGGTATTCTTTCCGATTATTAGGTACTACTACACACGGAGGGTTAAGAAAAAAAGTGTTTAAAAATTGGCAGAAAGATAATGTGAGCCAAACTAAGTATAAATTACACTCTTTTGTCAAAATTATGACATAATTCATTATTAAAAACAAAAATAATGTGTGCCAATGTGTGCATTAAAGCAGATTTGCGGGAAGGGAGGGGATGTTTCATTTGAAAACTATAACACCCTGTATAGATATTCCAAAGTTGGAATTTAGACAGTGGTATCCCCTTTTGTAAGTTATTAAGGTTGCCCCTCATGACATCAGGCCCATTGAGAAGGGACATGGTATGAAGAGCTTACTGGAAGCATAGCAGTTGATAGAATTAGACTGGTCTATCTGCTTGGGAAAATTTTCCCATGGGCCACCTAATAATTGAGTTATTTTGAGCCTGTTTGTGAACCAAAATAGGCTGGCTAAACAAGCAAATATGAAATATGCATTATCAGATGAATGTCTTCTTTTTTGATCAGTAGGCTAACTTCTTTCCATTTCAGGGCCGGGAAATTTCCAGTATGACCCGATGGTTGCAGTTATTAAACACAAATACAAGTTATTTTCTTTAACGGATTTCAATTGACCATCTTAATGTAATTTTTAAGATGCTGCAAACCTTCATTACTACCATTAGGAAAGTGAGTGGGGAGTAAGTTATAAATTTAAGAGGGGTGAGCAATATAAAGGCTCTCATGATTTTTACAAAAAAATTGAGATTTAAAAATAAATAGTCAAAACTCAAAAACTGCAACTTGCTAAAATTGACAAGACGTGAAAACCCCTTGAGTCGTCATCAGGTGAAATGACCCACCACCAAATAGATGAATAGTTGCCATTTAAGGGCCAATCTGGGGCAATTTACAGTACTATTAATGAACACCAACACCAAAACTACATATTAAAATAGTTTCGGGAATTCCTGAATACAGTCAGCCATTTTAATTGACCTTATTTTGGAGTATCTGTAAAGTAGCTCTTCCACAAATATTTTGACTGAAAACAAATTTTCCCCAGAGTGGCCAGCACATGTAAACTGTGTAGCAGTGATACCTGGCCTGATTAAATCGACCAAACACCTTGAATAACCATCCACTAAGGCCGGTATTCACAAAAGACTTAGTCAGGGCTTCACATCTAGTCCGGACTAAAGTCCTACCATGTAGGATTCTTAAATTTGGCTTCTTCCTGTATTCCATTTTATACTGCTGAAAATATGAAAAGAAAGTCACGGAAGGCCCCCCTTACGCTGCGAACCTTAGCCTCTTTAACAAACGTTGTTCTCTTTTATATTCTAAATTAAAAAACTTACAGTTCCTACATAGTAGGAATTAGTCCTGGACTAAAGTTAAGCTAGGACAAATTCTTTGTGTACCTGCCTAAACGCTTAACCTAAATGCTTACTAGATAGGATTATCCCACCATCTTTAAAATACCAAAATTGACATCCAAATCTCGCTTCGGTGGTCTTTAATTGCATATGACAACTTTATTTTGACTTTAGATTGTAGAGGTGTACCTTTTTAAGGGCAAACAACAAAACACAACATCTGCTTGATGACGGTCCTGGGGTGGGTGAGGCCTACTTCTGAACAACTTTGGTCCTCAACACAAATATTCTGTATGCACATCAAAGAACAGACAGCCCAGTGGGTACCAAGCATTTGTGTTTTGAAGCCTCTTTAGAGCAAAGTATGAGAAAAAAAAAAAATCACCGCACTCTACAATATCAAAATCTCAGCGGCTCACTGACCATTCTTACGTACGGATCAATTAATCACAGCAACCGGTGCTGATAGCAAGTGCTACTTTTAAAGGCAGATATACGGTCTACCCTTTTTTATGGGCCAACCCCATCCATGAATTGGACATACGCAATAAAAAAATACTAGCGCCTTACTTTCCTATGGTAGTCTATGGGATAGACATATTGCTATAATACTAAGGATGAGAGCTAGTAGAAGGAAGCACAGGCCAGCTATAATGCCCGCTACGATGCAGGGAGTCCTCCGAATTCAGCACCAGTAGGCTTAGGAACAAAACCATTAATATATCTGAGGATAATCACATGGTATGCAAGTTTGAAATGGTCGAGTTAACAATGGAGGGCACAAGACTGTCATTTTGGTCCACTTTTGTGACACAAAGGTACGGCCAGGAACCTTATGGACTATTGCACGATGAGCTGGAAAAATCTCAATTCCTTGGCACAGTCAGTAGCTTTCAGTCACTAGGTATTTAGAAAATACACCCCTGGTATTTGGGATGATATATGGTACCCAGAAACACGCAAGGTCAGTTCATGTCAATGTACGTACAAGGGTAAACCCACGTGGAAATGTGCTTGGTGGATGAGTATTTTGTAACTCATAGTGATGTACTTTACTTTCTCACAAGCTTCTAATCCCTCATTAGCTATCCTCTTCATGACATAGCTGCGTGGTGGGGTCGTTGATGCCTCATTATTTTGGTCTACTTTTGCAAATAAACTGTGACCCGTATGAGTAAATGGGGATGTTTGCAAATTTGGGAAATGTGATCAGGCAAATATAATCAAGAGGAGTATTCTCACAATCTTCTAATCCCTCATTAGTCTAATCCTCTCCTGCATGGCTGAGTTGTAGACATTTTTATGCTCCTTATTTTGGTCTACCTTTTTGCAGAAACTGTGACCAGTATGAGTAACTGAGGATGTTTGCAAGATTTGCAAAAGGGATAGGCAAATATAAGTCAAGAGGATTATTCTCACAATCTTATAATCCATCATTAGCTATCCTCTCCTGCAATAGCTGATGAGTTGTAGAAATGGTTTATGCTCCTATTTTGGTCCTACTTTCTACAAGAAACTGTACCCAAGATGGTAAATGAGGATGTTTGCAAGATTTGCAAATGTGATAGCAACTATAAGTGAAGAGGAATAGGAAAAATGTTTTTTTTGATGTGAGAAATATACACTGCTATGTCCGATTATGTATGTTTATCTGAAAACAAAGAATAAACATGATTCTGGCCTGTTTTTGTCATTAATTGTATGTAAAAAATATTGGTCTACACTCCTTAAATGTGTATGTTAAGTCAGCAGGGCAGGATCTTTGACCTTACTACAAAACTTCCTATACATCGAGGGTGTTTTGAATCAATCCCACGATGAATAGCAAAGTGCCTATACCGTACTTATAAGACACATGTCAGTTACTCAGGGATAAAAAGTGTACAAACCATTAACGTTTAAGACCACAAGACATTTCCTACTTCATGCAAAAAATTCCTAAGCACTAAAATGCTTTGGGGGACTAAAATGAGCGTTAAAAGTCAGGGGGTTTAGTGTAAGAATAAGATTTTATGATGTGATCACATGACCCTATTGAGGTGGAATTTCCCAAATCTGGTGCATTGTGGGATTGACTCAAAACACCCTCTGATGCCACATGAAGGTGACTAGGACCTTAATTCTTGAGACATACATAATATGATGATACATAAATCTCAATTTTTAATTGCACCTCAATAAACCTCATTAACTGAAGCTGGGTCACTATTCAGTAATGCCCATGATGAGGAGCATAGATTTCAAGTTGAAAAACCTTGGTTAACTACTTTTGAAAGCCATGTCCCATCTGTGGAAGACCCAAACTGTGGAGGACATAATCATCCCACATCTTACCTCAATGAAATTGAGATTTTTATATCATCTGAACCATTGGCTAAGAATGGTATGTGTGCCTAGTCTTACATGGCAGATTCAATCAACATTAGAAGAACTTCGTAATTTGGTATTATCTTCCATATAAACGGAAAGAAATTACAGAGTGGTCTATGGGGCCAAATGATAGGAACAGCCACTCATAACATCAAGATGCACCATCAGAATTAACTGAATTTTAGAAAAACCTTTTCTTGAGAAAATCTTGTGATCCATAAACAACTAGAATTTTGTGGTTCTCGGCTTTCGCGCTCGCTATATTCAAAGAATATAAGCTGTGTGCTGCTCCATGACCTTTGACCTTGGCACATGACCTTGGACCTCATCAACATATGAAGGATCCCATGTTGCCCCTGTGACACAAGTTTGGTTCCAATTGAACTTCAACTTTTCAATTGAGGTCATTTTACAATTAATTAGCCTATTTTTCAACTTGACCTCCCCATGACCTTGGGAGCTTGGCACATGAACTTTGAACTCATCAACATAAGAGGGATCTCATGGTGCCACTTTATGACATAAGTTTTGTTCCAATTGAACGACTCCAATTGAACTTTTCAAATTGAGGTGTGAATTTTTAAAAAAATTAACAATTTAGTAACCGACACCCATACACACGCACAACGGATTGCTAAGTTGGTCCTGCCAGCTATAGCTGGCACCCCACAAAAAACAATCCTTTAAGATCACAGTACCTAAAGTTTTTTTCCACAGTGGAGTGACCTTATCCTTGGACCTGACCTTACCTCCTGTATTCTCTGTGATGACCTCACTATGGCCACGAAGGCAGCAGGGTAAAAAGCAGAGACACGAAACGGATAGTGTAGTGTTAGGCTGGAAGCGCTGTCAACACCCAACTTGGGCTGGTCGGCGCTGATCTGGTCGTCGAGTACTGACCCACTGGCCGTCGCTGCGGAATTCCACTGCATAGTGCTCCACAGGTGGGGAAATTGGTGACCGGCGCGGGCCCGGAGAGGACGAGACCTGCGGTGTGGAGTTAAGGTTCCGTTGTGTGGGGGGATGGATGAGACCTGGAAGCAAAGATTGTCGGGAATCGTGAAAAGTTTTGTTATGTTTGGCTTAAATGGTAAACAACAACCGCCAGCCAAGACAGACTGTATTAACAAATTTTTACAACTGACAAAGTTCCACAAATTATCGATTGTCAAAATACAAATATACAGTTTTACAATCAATTGTTAAATTTTAGATTCTTTTGTGCACTAAATTAACTTCCCACTCTACACTAATATCACAGGCATGACAAGGATGTAAGAGACCTGCCGTGTTAGAGAAAAAACCCTGAGCCTGAACAAGTGTGGTGAATTTGGTCGAAATCCTACAGGCTGAATAGAATAAATTGCGCAGAAATTTTGAGTAACATGAAGCCCTGAATTCAGGCTACTGCCTGAAAATTTACATTCTTAGCATGAGAATGAACGTTGGCCAGAAACATCAAAGTGACTAAAAAGTTAACTCCAATTCAATCATTCACAAAATATCGCAAACCTGGAAGAAAGTATAAACTGAATTTGGATTTCAATCTGGAAAACTTCTCATGTTTTGTGGTCATGTTGGGTGAGCCTCTTTGCCTCTCCTTTAAAATCAGCAAAAGTACAAAAATAATTACTTCTGTACCCCAACAAGTAATAGAAATCATCTTTTTGGGGGTCCATCTTTTTCTGCTATTTCTCCCTCCACTGGCTACAGGCCTGATTTTCTTGTTCTAGACTACAAAGGATTAAAACATACGGTGGGGGTGAGTCCAAAAAAACTTGACCCTGATTGTGTCTGCCATTTTAACATATTTGCTTATAAATCTGGAAAGCGTGTTTATTATCTTTGAATTACTGCAAAGATCATTTTCATCGGTTAGGTATAGACCGAGCTCAGTCGTTTGAATCAATGTAGTCGGTTTCTGCTCTGTCCACGGATTCACATTGAAAGGACGGCATTCAGCGAAGGAATCTGTGCCGAAGAAAACAGGCTATTATGCACGGCAGAGTTCTGATGCGAAGGCTTTAGCTCGGCCTCTACGTACCCGATTGGAACTGATGTGCAGCAAATTAAAGATAATGAAATACAGCTTTTCCCCGCAAGGTTCACATATATTATTAAAAATTCAAAATGGCGACACAATCAGGTAAGTTTGTTTTTACTCACCCTGTATTTATCCTATTTTTCTATGTACAGTCTGTTTTGGTATACAGATGGTGAACAAACCATAGCCAATATATAATAGTCAAACTACTCTATAAAAATTGCACAACACCAAAAGCAACCCTCACAAAGAATGTAAATCATATATGCCTCTGAAGTATATTATGATGCAAGCTGGTTATTTCCATGCATATGAGTAGGCAAAGCTAGCTGGTCTTTCCATTTAGACTTCAATTCATGTGAAGGTTGTTAAGACTTGATATACTACCAGTTTGCATTGAGCGATTGGCGTGCCCAACAGCCAGATGTTAACCCACAATCCAATATTACAACCATGCTCACAGCAGAAATCACCTTCGCTGCTACCTTGTCACATATAATGGTGGCTTTATGATATGGTCGGGCTTATGGTTCTGCTATTTGGTTACGGGTCACATTATAGTTAAAGTACAAGTAAGGTTAGGCAATAATAACTTATCTGAAATAGCATTATATTATTAAGGTAATACCCGATTGGCATAGTAATGCATCACCAACCAATAAACACTCTCAAACTGAGTTGAACATACATTTGGTAAAAAATACATTTGAGATATATGTTGTGCATGTCAGTGTCATGTTATGTAAATATTAACCTCTGTTTTCAAGACTTCATGCAATTACATGAAATTGGTGGCCTGGTCATTCTGAACAGTGAAGACGAAACTTATCTGGGGTTTAAAACCAGGGTTTAGTCTACCAGAGGGGACCGTTTTTTCCTTTCAAAATCTGTGAAAGTTAAATGTAACGGGTGAGAAAATTCCTCATGGATGGGCTGAAACAGCCCATCCATGAGGAATTCTCTCACCCGTTACAACACACTTTTAGAGTCATTTTGTAAGAAATAGAGTCCCTCTTGTTAGGAACTCCCCTGTTCAAACCCAGTCAAAGTTATTCCGCCCTGCAGAATACCAACCATTGTGTTTACAGACATACTGCATCAACATAGCTTACATTTTGAAAGTGATTTTTCAGAGGTCATTCCCTTCATGAATTTAAAGTTCCTGGCCCGATCGCTAATAGCCTCGTCCCCAGAAGCCCCAGAATAGTTATCGGATTGGTCACTTTTGTTATGCAGACACAGCTTCTATTTTTCATTTACCCTTTGGAATCTTAGAGCCAAAAGATCTTTGGTTTGGACGTTAAGCAAAAATGTGACCTATTTTGGTCGCCAATATTAATTTTACACAGTACTCTATGGGGCTTACAAAATCGATGTTTTTTAGCTCTCGCATCAAACGGATTGAATTATCAGTGCTAAACTTTACAGGTGGTGTTTGGATTGAAGGCCCATTCTATCGTGATGAAAACTTCCATATCTTTAAATCGGGCCTCCCCCTTTATGATGTCACTCACACAAAACAAACATCTACTTAGACACTAGGTTCCTGACTGTGTAGCAAGAGCCTAGAATCCAAGACAAATAAGTAAATAAGGTTGGTCACTAATCACAAGATAATGTTCCAATGCCGACAGCTCCTAACCATCTTAATTGCAAATAAGGTCACCCAATTATACTTTCATTTACCCCATAGTGTTAGGTCTTAGCCAAATCAATTTCATTTTCACATTAAAATTCACATGAAATACATACAAAGTACATACTGTAATAAAATTAAACATCACAGGCTGTAAGAAAGAGTGTATAATATAGGTCTATTCCCTGATTGGTTACTTAGAGGGGTTATCAGATAATAGCAATTAGATATACTGTTTTCAGACAGGCATTAGTCCCTCAGTGGATTAACGTTACTCAGAGATTTGGAAATATTGGACATTTTAATCCCATTAACTCTACATGCACGGGGGTTTGTCGAACTGTTCGAGATGCAATGAGAATCATTTTTTATTTTTGGTGTACAAGAACAATGAGAAGCAAATTTTGCATTTCATTGCATCTCGGACGTTTTCACAGTCTTGTTAAGGTCGCCATCCTCAGGAAGTTTCCCAGTTAGCCTCTAATGATTTTTGGAGGGATAGTAACCCATATATAGACCTTGGGCCAAAATCTGAAAGTGAGTGTTGTATTGCTAACAGTTACTGGGGTGGGGTGGGGTGGGTGAGATGGCTTACAGATGGTTACTTACTAACATGCACAAAAAACAGCAGCAAAGTAATAGATATACATTAGGCTATTCCACTTAAAATCTCTACCCCCTCTGTGTTAGATTTAGGGAAAACCTTCTACAGGGGGATGAGGATGTCAATAGAATAGGCCCACTGGGTAAACTACTTTGAAACACAAACCCTCTGTGGAAGATAGGAGAAAGTTGTCCACGGGAGTTGTGGATTTCAAATGGAACGGCCAGCTAGGTAACTTTATCTTGCTCAGAGTATGGTAGAAGAAGTAATCAGATTTGCATATTTAAGACAAACTCAAGTTTTACAATACTGAAGGCACACACCTAAGGATCGAGGCAGATCTATACTACAAACATAACTATTTTCATTAGAAGGCCTGGAAAGCACTGCAGTTTGCTTTGCAAAGAAATCAGCAAATTCACTGAAAGAAGCCAAGATTCTCAAGCCTATTTCTACAGATTTCACATTGATGTACCATATAGAAAGCTACTATGCAATACACATGACAACAACATTACGTTTCACTAAACTACATTTAGGTATTTTCAAGATGCAGAAAGCTTCCAGAACTTTGACGGCCCTTTCATGGCAAAAGTGCGTAACTCGAGTTATAACCTTTTGCCTTGAAATGGTAATCATGCAAAAACAATGCATTATGGGATACTTATTTTTGAAAAAATATTTTTGGCATTATTTAGGCTCAACATTTAAAGAGAAAAATGTATCCCATAATGCATTGGCATGGCATGGTGGCCCTTTCAAGGCAAAAAGGGGGTAACTAAGTTACTCCCTTTTGCATGAATGGCGCGTTTGAGCGAGCCACATTTACAGTATGCTCTGCTCTCAGAGCTTAATGGTGGTAATTCTGAAAGGGAGACTAACTTAGTCCTAGGTTTAAACCATGGTTAGTCCAACAAGAGGGGACCTTTTTTCCTTCAAGATACTGTGATAGTTTATTTAAATGTAACGGGTGAGAAAATTCCTCATGGATGGCTTTTCCGTTCCCTCCATGAGGAATTTCTCACCCGTTAAAGCACACTTTTATGTTGTAAGAAAAAAGGTCCCCTCTTGTAGGACTAAAACCCTGGTTAAACCAGTCTAAGTTAAGTCTCCCTTTCAGAATACCAACCAATATCTATAGTCCATTCAAAACAAGACAGAACATTGTAATATCTCTTGGCCACCTTTATCCCAAAAATAACATTTAGGCTGATTTATATAAAGCAGTGTACATTGCATCAATGCTCTGACCACCAAGTATAAAAATACTGCAAGTAAACTTGCGTCATCCCCCTGGCAAGTTGGCAGTATGGAACATGACCTCAGATGACCTCTGACCTTGGCCCATGACTTTTGACATCATGCTCATATGAGGGAACCCCTATTGCACCGTAACCCCAGTCTGGTTTCAATCGGACTTAACTTTTCGAAGGAGACCTGAAAAACAAAAACCTAACCTTGCTTAGAAAAGCTAACCAAACTGGAACACACATACACATACATACGGACATGTGCGCCCTCACAATATCCCCCTCTGCTTTTCAAACCAGGGGGATAAAAATTGATCTTGATGCTGAAGCACCAAGCAACAAGAACTGCCAACTGCAAGTTCAGCCAAAGCACTAAGTGACTGATTCAGTGGTGTCGCTCAACTCCGCAAATACTAATGAAGCACTGATATAATGTACAACGATTTTTAAAATTATCCTAATTTCCACCTTCTAGAAAATAATGTCTGCTTTAGAATATGTTTACCGAATTGACTTTTTCAAGCTGAGCTGGAAATTGATCCACTTTAATCAGTTGCAACAAAATGATTTTACTGCTTGGGAAGATAACTTAATGACTCACTCCATGACAATTTTTTTTTTTTAAATTGGTCATTCATTGTAAATGCCTATGAAATGAACAATTTACCAAAAACAGAAGCTTGTCAAATTGTTCTTGGCAAAAGGCATTTAAATTGTTCGTTCATAACTAAGGTGTAATTGGTTATGTATGTCTTGTGAAATCTTAGTTATCAAAATTGGTTGCACTAATTGAAAATGAATCAACCTTTTTTGCTCAGTATTCATAAACGTTTATTATGAGCTGATTGGACAAAAATCATGCATTGATATTTGTCAATGCACGGTGCATATGTTAATGAGCGTACACAGAGTGCTTAGAACGTTTACGCGCAACGTTGGTTTGATTCATTTAATAGGTGGGTACTTGCATCTTTCCATTAACACATTAGGCCTGCTCATTCCCAGGTCAAAATTCCAGTTGATATCAGTTGAACTGGTTTCAACTGGAACCAGTTAAAATCCAGTTGATCCCAGTTGAATATCCAGTTGAATCCAGTTGAATCAGTTGAGTTCCGTGAACAGAAAAATGGAATATTTTTCAACAAGGATGTACTGACCAGTTGAACTCAGTTAAGACCATACAAACATTCAAAACCTTTGATAACAGTTAGTGCCCCGTCACGGAAAATTGTGGAACAACATTTCAACTGGTATCAACTGGAATTTTGACTGGGTTGGATTTCATGACATAGGCCTATTCAGATTTTTCTTTTTTGTGTTTAAATGTCTGCTGTAATAGCATTTATGAATTAGGTTAAAGGGATTAGCAGCGATAATGCGAGAGAATCAAAAAAAATGTGGAAATGCATATTTTTAACTTATAAATCAGGGATAATGTGTACAATTCTATATAACTGCTTTAATGTAGAAACAAACCACCAAATAGTGAAAAAAATGAAGTATTTGAGGAATTTTGTCATACCGTCTACTGCAAATAGACACCCAGCGACGGCGTCTCAAAATCTGCACTAAACAGCTGATTGTGGTTTACACCAGTACACAATGAGCAAAGATCAATGATGCTTGTGTTTGAGGTCAAACTGTATTGATCATGGTGCACTATATCACGCTGAAAATCTCTTTAATGTCTGTATATTTTTAGTTTCTTGTGCATTGGCAAAAATCAATGCACCAGACTCGTAATGGCACTCGCCCCCCCCCCATCTGAGCTGCGTGCATTGATTTTTTGGCCAATGCACTCGAAGCTAAAGTATTCAGCCATTAACCTCTAATCAAACGTCTTATGCCTCTGACATTATGACATGCTAATATCTAATGTATTCAAATAATTTTGTTTCATCTCTGAGTGTACAGATTATAATAGGCATGCTTGCCTCTGACATCATAACATGCTGATCTAATGTATTCAAACAACAAATGTCATATTCCAACTCACAGTGTACAGACTATAGGCATGCAAACATGGCACTCACTAGCTTTCTAACTACACATTGAAGCAAAACAAGCTAATATTTTCTGTTTGCTTTAATACTGACCCAAATAAGGAGGGAATAAAGTCCTCCCCGTTTCGTCGGTTGGTGACACAAAGTCATACGGATCTGCTTTGAGCAGACAAGAAGATAACAAAGACAAAAGATGGGAGAAATTAAGATACGGCAATCGGCACCAGGGGAAATTAAGACGTCTGCCTATGTTCTACACTGCTAATTTGACCTACACATATCTTGTAGAAAGAAAAAGTGTGCATAGCAAATATGCTCTCCTTTTTTTTGCCACTGACACTAAATTGAGTTGAGATTTTTGATGGTACTAGAATGTTTTGACAGAGAGCTGATATGTATTTATGATTATGTCCTTTTCAAGCAACATAATGAGATTTCATATGATAAATGAAATTATTACATGTACATGTCAAACAACTACAACCCGGTGTAACATCTGTTCTTATATACAATCATTCTCAGGTAATTGAATATTAAACAGAAAATGAAAACTAAATTTTCCTTTCCTTTTTGCTGTAGTGGGAGGAACTGTACTAACATCCCAAATAATGAATAATTGAATAGTCGCCTCATACCTAATAGAGAAGGAAGAAACGGGAAACCTATCAATCCACTTTCATTGGCCTAACACCATTTCCTCTAAATTCATTGAAGATTTTTGAGATAATCGAGTTTATGCATTGAAATTGGTTCTGGTACGCTGCAAATCTATAATGACCAAATGGGGACGAGAGCGGTCACTGATGCGGCTAATTGCGTCCAATTTCATTACAATTGATTAGCTCTAATTGCCAATTCTACCAGAGCTAGTTAATCCTCCAAATCACTGGCCATTAATGTTACGATGGCAAAAGCAGCGAATTATGCCGGGCAAATCACATAATTAGGCCTAAAAAAAAAAATTGTTTGATTGGCGTAACCCGACTGACCCTATTTTACTGCCGACCCTAAATATTTTTATTTTTTTGTGTGCAAAAAAAAAAGTTTTAAAAACACGTAAAACAAATATTTTCATTTAGTATCGCGATATGATGCCTCCACCGCGATATGATGCCTTCAAAATGACAAATAAAAAGATGTGTTACAGAAAAAGTGAAGATGTGCCATTTGTTTTTGTATGTTTGTCAATATATTTTGTGTTCTGGTATGTGAACCATAAAAAAAAAAAAAATCCGACCTACCTACCCTATTTTTTTTTCTATGTTACGCCAATCAAACAATTTTTTTTTTTTAGGCCTTAGTCCAAAGGGCTTTTGTTATTGTTATTATAAGTGAGTATTATATTTCCATCCATCCAGATTTACAGTGTAAATTTTGGTTATAATATATGGCCGTTGTGGGGGGTTAGCAAAGGCTATGTAGGCTCTGTTGTGTGCATTTTAAGTGTAAGGGGGCGGGGGGGGGGTCAGCTGACAGTGGCAAATTCAAATCAAATGTTTGAATTAGCGTGGACCCAGAGAAGATTTATGTCACCTTCCCAGAAACCACTGTGGTGGATTGTTGTTCTTCAGTGCCTTAAAGTACATCCCCATTCTCTGCACAGGTTCTCTCCACACAGTGTATTGGTCAATCCCACAATGCACCAGTTGGGGGAAATTTCACCTCGATAGGGTCATGTGACCCCACAAAAATGCATTTTTAGCACATAAAATCCCTTACCTTTATGCTTCATGTGTCGTGTTAGTACCAGAGAAGATTTCAGTAGCTTCCCACAAGCATTGCCAAGGGGATTTTGTACAGGTACTGATGTGAATCGTTAGTGATGAAACATGGCTTAATTGGACTAGTACTGAATCAATCCTTGCATTTTAAGAGTGCTTAATCTCTAACGATTCACATGACTGTCTGTACAAAACTTCCAATGGAAGCATGCTTGTGGGAAGCCTACTGATGATCTCTCTGTTAGTATACCCTTTGCAATAATTATGGGATTGATTCAAAAAATCCTTTGGGTTCTCTCTAAAAAGTTACCCTTTCCATGATGAAAATAGTCTGGGTAAACATGGATTAATAAACTAATTGAGGGGCTTTTCTTAACTACTGATCATTCAATGGATATGATTTTTAAATTCTTCACAGCTGACTGCATGAAACCTTCAAATTTTCTTCCAGGAGAGCCAGCACCCTAATCTCCAGAGCCTAGTTAGAGTGGGCTCCACAGGATACTGGATATATAGACAGAAGCCACACTGATCTCTAGGGCCTGGTTAGTTTGAGTGGGCACCCCAGGATATTGGATATATACACAGAAGCCACACTGATCTCTAGGGCCTGCTTAGTTTGAGTGGGCACCCCAGGATACTGGATATTTAGACAGAAGAAGCCACACTGATCTCTAGGGCCTGGTTAGTTTGAGTGGGCACCCCAGATACTGGATATATAGACAGAAGCCATACTGATCTCTAGGGCCTGGTTAGTTTGAGTGGGCACCCCAGGATACTGGATATATAGAAAGAAGCCACACTGATCTCTAGGGCCTGCTTAGTTTGAGTGGGCACCCCAGGATACTGGATATATAGAAAGAAGCCACACTGATCTCTAGGGCCTGGTTAGTTTGAGTGGGCACCCCAGGATACTGGATATATAGAAAGAAGCCACACTGATCTCTAGAGCCTGGTTAGTTTGAGTGGCACCCCAGGATACTGGATATATAGACAGAAGCCACACTGATCTCTAGGGCCTGGTTAGTTTGAGTGGGCACCCCAGGATACTGGATATATAGAAAGAAGCCACACTGATCTCTAGGGCCTGGTTAGATTGAGTAGGCACCCCAGGATACTGGATATATAGACAAAAGCCACACTGATCTCTAGGGCCTGGTTAGATTGAATAGGCACCCCATGGGGATGCCTGGTATATAGACTGAAGGCCACACGTACTGGAAAGCCTGCAAGCCTAGATTCTTGCTACAAGTAAATAAATGCATTGTGGGACAGGTAAGGCATCTTCTCTGGTATAGTGTGGAAGGGCTTAATGATCCATAGCATGAATCCTGCAAATTTTCTTCTAGGAGAGCCAACATCCTGTGTTTCCAGGCATGGTTAGTATGTGTAGACATTGTAAATAGGCCTAAAGGTCTGGTCATACTTCCAATGCACTGCATTGCTGTGCAGTAAATTTACTGCAATGTTCTGTCACTTATGCTGCACTACTAATTGATTTACTTCAGGTCAACCCAGGTCAATGCAGGTCACAGGTTGCAGTAAAATTGCCATATTGCACCCAACTGCATCTTGATGCATCACCGGTTAAAAATAATATTAACTTTGTTGCAGTACTGCATTGCACAGCATAATCCAAGTGATTGCAGTAACAATTTTGGTAGGCGCACTGAAATGAAGTGAAAGTACGAAGGGACGTTAAGGTCACCCTGGCTAGCTTGCAAGCTCAGATCATATTAGCAGTAAACAAATGCATTGTGGGACTGTTTATCTATCTTCTCTGGAACTGAAGGGCTTAATGATTCATAGCATTTTGGAATGTCATGCCACAACTTTGCTCAATATTTTCTTTCTGATCAAAACGGCAGCCCATTTAGGCAAGAGTTCCATATGTACCCCCCCCCCCTTCGAAGTTCTGCATGTAACAATTCTTTTTTTTTTTAATTTTTGGCCTTAGGGTTAGGGTATTTGTTAGTATAAGGCCATATATTAAAGAAAATTGTGTCCTGTAGAACTCTTTCCTTATGGATTTCCAGTATAAGAGCTACAGGAAATGGCATTCCATTTGAAATTTGCATTATTCCTGTGAAAAAATGTAGTCTTCCACGGGGGAGAATGGATTACAAATGGAATAACCGCTTGGATCTCAACTCTCCCCTCTTCCCCCACATCAGGCTGGGGGAAGGTTGTGCATACGTATTCCAATATAATCCCAAATTATGTCGAGAGAGGCTTATTCTTTCTGCAAGTCAGCACAAAATCTGGCAGGCATGAAGGTTAGGGTTAGGCCAAAGGTTAGGGTTAGGCCAAAGGTTAGGGTTAGGCCAAAGGTTATGGTTTAGGGTTAGACAAAGAAATAGGCATTTATGTTATTTTTAAAAAGTTCTGATTTTTCACTTGTTCTTTTAGTCTAAGTATTATATGCATGCTTAATCTGATGTTCAGATTCAATTATTTCTGGAAGAAATTAGCAATTTTGTATTTTTAGGCAAACAGACAGAAAAAGCAACAGTGATACAAATGATACAAACATCTGCTCATAGTGCCAAAATGCAAGATTGAAAAAAGAAACAAGACCGAAGGTACTACCAGAATCACAAAATGCACCTTTAACAATCGGGATTAGGATTAAGGTTAGGGTAAGACTTTAGGTTAGGACTCATTGAAATAAGTAAGTGCAACATTGGCCAGCTAATTAAATTATATAGACTGCAGCTATCTGCAGCTTGCTGCAGCCTGCCTGAGGAACACAGCTGTTTGAAAGTCTCATTTATTATGACAAAACCAGAATAAAACAAAAATTATCGCCGGCGACACACTTTTGACAACTGATTTGGAATATTAGTCCACTAACTAAATTCTGGGTAAATTTTACGAAATTTCATTGCGGGCAAATGTGATTTTTCTTTAAAATCTAGTTTTCCACGTCTTTCTATGAAGAATGGGTATATAGAGGGCGCTATAACATACAAATCATGACCTTTGCAGGCCTATATGGCAAGATTCCCGCAATGAATTTGTCTGATTTTTGCAGAGATGATAGCTCTTGCATGTCCCTACTTATATCAGTTGTCAAAATTGTGTCGCCACTGCCTAAAATTGTTCTAAAAATAAAAGATACCATTTGTATGGGGTCAAACAACTTCAAACAGCTGTGGGAAAACTGCAACAAGCTACTTTGATGTGGGCCCTTAAGACTTCCAGTCAGGTTAGTGCTTGCTTGCATATAAAGAACACCACCCACAGCAGAGAACCACACCTCCCAGTATGCTTTGTAGAATTGAGTTGAATCATCGCATGGAACCAAGCTACATTCTGCAACCCAAACAAACTCAAAGCCTATCAAAAGTTAACGGGCACCAGCCAGATGTTTTGAGGATTTCTATTTGATTAATGTGTGCTGTATTTGTTACACACAATTTTTTGACTAAGAATTTAGTGATCTGATGACATATCAATGGGTGTGCATGTGTTTTGTGGGTTTGATGGCTGCTGAAATTTCAAACCCGTTGATACCCATGCGTATGTGTTATGACATCAGGTCACTTTATGATGAATTCTGAGTAATGTGCAATCGGTCAATTTGCAAAGTATAATGAAATAAAACAAATTGTTTGGATTTGACCTTATGACCTCACCACATCACTGCACATGTATTTATCCTCAAAATGGGACAGTCATGGGGAGGGGCCAAATTCTAATAACGACCAATAATATCAGGAGTGATTATGAGCAGTGATTGAAACTCCTCATGTCTATATGTGGACATGCCCCTTGGTTTAGGACCTATTTCTAAAGATTTTTACTTCAAATATATACCCATATCATTTTCTGGAGCTACTCATGTTTTGAGCCAGTTTTCTGGAAAACAGACCCATGTCTGAGGATTTCTTGTAGAAAATGGGACCTATGTCAAAGGATGATCTGTGAAAAAGTAACCCATTACAGCACATCTATGTATGCCTAATGCCCCAATCACCCCCTCTTCCCAAGTCAGACCCACCTCTAGTAGTAGCTAGTTTGATATCACTCTTCATGCTATCTCCCAGCTGATTGGTTGCTATGACAGTGAACTCATACGTAGTACTGGCCTCAAGATCGTACAGCAAGATTGACGTCACTTCCTCCTGGATGTTGCTCATGCTGGTCCAGCCGCTGTCTTCGCGAGGACGACGCGCAGGACGGTACCTTAGAAGTTGAAAACAAAAACAAAGACCGACATGTAAAGCCCAGTCAGTTAATGGGGTTTAAACGTTTGCCTGGCATAATTACATTATACCCTTTATGCCCTACTTTGTGCACATGTACTTTATTCCATTCTTGGAATAAAACACATACTCTGTATCATGTGCTTTATTCCATATGTGGAATAAAGCACATTAATGGAATAAAGCACATTATACAGAGTAGGTGTGAAGGGTATAAAAGGTAAAGGTAAAGGGGACGGACCTGCGTACACAGGAACGGAGTGCCCATCTCTCTTTCGAAGCGATTGGTCCAGACTCCACCATATAATGTTGCTGTAGTGGGATCGCCACACCTCATCTACAGCGAGTCTGTTACCTTCCCCGCATTGAATAATGCCGGTACCCATTTATACACCTGGGTTGAGAGGAGTAATTGAGGTAAACCGCCTTACTCAAGGACGAAACACATTGACCCCAGCGGGGCTCGAACCCACAAACTTTGGCGTGCGGGCCGAACGCTGATCCACTGGACCACATGTGCCCTCCCAAAGGGTATAACGCAATTATGCCATTTACAATAGTGAAATAATTATCCCTGAGCATTTTGAAATATTACGAGATTCCACTATTTCAGGATTGCAATTTTAATCAAAGTACTTCTGCTGAACACTATAGGTGGGCACTCACTATGAGCTAGTAAAATCTCAGTTCCCTTGGCACAGTTCAGTAGCTTTCAACACCAATGTATTTAAAATATACACCCCTTGGTTTTTTGGGTATGATACATGATACCCAGATCACACAAGGTCAATTCATGTCAAAGTATGTACAAGTACAACCCACTGAACTGTGTCCTTGGTGGATGAGCATATTGTAGCTCATAGTGACTACCACCCATGATACAATCTGTCTGATTGGTTCATTACAGGACACAACATGAGATAGCCCTTTTTTGAGTAACCAATCAAAATAGTGCTTCTATATCTCTGTGTAAACCATACCACCATTCTTACACTGTATACACCTGGCACAAAAAGTATCTCGGCATGTTTTTCAATCAGTACTGTGCCAAAGTCAGACCATTTTGAAAGTTTTCAAAATACACATTTTGTTGCCTAGGTCTTGCTCTTTCATTTAACACCTCGCTTGTAAAAAAGCGTGCAGAAATGACTGAGATAGAACGCCCGAAAGACGCAAACCCCAAAACCAAAAGTTGCAGTTTCAGGATTGTTGAAAATGCAGCATTCTGATTGGTCAGTTTACTGCCCATTATTCTGCAATAATGGGTCGCGAATGCATTTTCTCATTATATCACGCTGTTTTCGGTAATAGAATAGAAATAAAGGGTTTGCAGTATTATTTATGGGCTCATAATGTATCCTCGGCCTGAAAAAAAATAAAATAATGGACTCGGCTGTGCCTCGTCCATTATTTATTTTTTCCCGACCTCGGACACATTATTCGCCCATAAAGGATACTGCATCACCCTTTATTTCTTAATTACCTTCCCTGTAACCAATCAAAATAGTGGTTAGATACCGATAGATAGGCAGGTAGTACCCATGGGATTACAGACAAAAAAAAAAAATAGCGACAACTGTCTCAAATAGGTCAAATAAGTCATCTGATTATGTGGTCAAAGAATAATTGTAGAGCAATATAATGACCCTACATGACCCTGAATGACATTTGACCTCATCTGTTACCCCACACAAGACCCTTTGTCTCAATTTATAAACATACTAAGTATGAACTTGATCCATCACTGTACTAAAAAGCTACAGTATGTTGAAACAAAAAAATAAATCAAAAGGTGTATACCAAATGTTTGACACACAAACACATAATCATGCTGACATAAGGTCTTTCCGATTGAATCAGATGACCTAAAGAAAGAAACGACATTGGGCTTGGGAATTAAACCAGCGAACCTGACGTCTATTGTACCGCCCCATGTGTTGCCCCTTATACTTACAGCTCAAATGGCCTTCACATGGGCATAATATTTGTTGGGAAGAAGATAAGTGTGTACCTCCGACAAATGTCAGTTTCTCAAAAGACTCATGCCCTATTGCAAATGGCACAACATGACGGACATTGTCAATGTCCTTCACATAACCCCCGTCACACAGCTATGGTCCACCCTGCAGTCTATGATAGCGCCCTCACACATGAAGACATCTTCTATACTCAACCACAGTGCACAGTTTTCCTTTGGAAACTGCCAAAGCACTTCAAAGTCAAGGACATTTCTTTTCACATTTACAGATCCTTTTGTTATATATCAGTGAATGGTTCTTATCTATATAGAAATCACTATCATCTTTTGTCTAGATCGAGTTCACTGCAGATCAAGTTCAACTTAACAATAACAAAAGTAAATTGGCTCATTAATGTTTCTACATATCCATGTACATAATGTTATATCACATCTAACCTTTAGATTTGCACTTCAAATAAATTGCTATGCATAATTTATACACTACCAAAAAAATTGAACGAGAAAAAAATTGTTGCCAACAAGAAATATCCAGATATAAAGTGAAGACAATGGTTTATTCAGTATTTTAAAAGATACTTCACAAGATCTATCCTCATCTTCAGACCTATCCAACCTATTGAAGTTGAGATTTTGGAATTTTTAAGACATCCAAAACAACTCATATATAAACATTCATTCGCTTACAGCTTCCTTAGTCTGTTAAGCCCTCGACTTGTACTTTCATGATTGTTCATGCATGTGTCCGCGAGCCCTACTGGATTCAGTTAGCTTTGTAATTTCCCCAGACAAGAAATTGGGTGTTTCCATAAGGTGATACCCTTTTCTGACATACTTTTCTGACACCCTATGAATTCTGAAACCTTAACGGAATAAACCACATAAACCGTGTGGTTTATTCCGTTAAAGTCCGTTAAGGTTTCCGAATTCATAGGGTGTCAGAAAAGTATGTCAGAAAAGGGTGTCACCTTATGGAAACACCCCAAGAAATTAACTGATTGGTTATCTCAGTTTACCTATGTGACATTTGGGTAGCTGGTCGCAACTGCAATGGGTTACAATGTAGGTTGTTTTAGGACTTGAAACCATTGCTTAAAACAATATTAGCACATTTTTTTGAAGAGCACCCCCAATTTTTCAAAAAAATTGAGATTTTTACATGGTTGCATTGGTAACTGGCTAGTAAACTATGCCTGTGAATGGTTAAGCTCGAAAATGTGTGTGTGTCACAAACGAAGGAATTTCGTAATTGGAATAATTATTATCGGGATCCCGATAATAATTCAACGGCTGCTGGAAACGGCCTTCCAATGTGAAATAGCAGGGAAATAGCACCATGTATGTGTCTATGCTCATCCATTAGTTGTTTTATTGGTTCAGGCAAGTCAAGTTAGAGGTTATCTTCTCGAGGTGGCACTATTTTATCATGGAAGGACATAAACGTAGCATTTCCAGCTCTGCCGTTAAGTCCAATCTGGGATCCCAATTCTAATTACAAAATCGCTTATTTTATGATTAATACGCATTTCTTAGCATTCTTGTTCTCGGGTATAGTTTCCCAGCCAATTACCAACGTAACTGTGCCAAAATATCAACTTTTGAAAATTGGGGGTGCTCTTCAAAAAATGTGCCATTATTGCTTTAATGGTTTACAGAATGATTGGACCACAGTGAACAGCACTCTCTGTAAAGTTGTAATGTGTGCACTTTGTGCATTTGGTTACCATAGAGATAGATTAATAAATGGCTAGAGGACCGGCAGCCATCTTGATTCAACGAGCTCACTGGCCGATGCTTAAATGTTACCACCCAAGCCCAGTATACATAAACCTTACAGCGTGGAAAAATTGGTTTCACCAGGCAACCCTCGGTTAGATCCTTTGACATCCAAGAACATCGCCAGGTATGTGGTTTGTTCAGAAAGTTTACTGTCACAAAGATCAGACACAGTGTTTTGTTGCAGATTTTCAATATGGCTTCTAAAAGAGCATGGGCTATAGTATGCTCATAGTTGCTATGACGAGTGTCACGTTTTTAACACAGAAGTGCACAGTTCTAATATTTTTATTAATATGGAACTTTGACCTTGGATTAACCGGGTACAGCCAGAGGCCTTGGTTAGTACACTATTAAGGTCACCGCTCGGAGACAAGAGTTTTGAGGCAGGGATCAATAAATCTAACATTTTTTGTATGCTGTATCTCAGTTTTCCCTTCCTATTATCAGTACTGAATGAACATAACATACTGATGTCATTTCCCACAATGCATTTTAATATTTACAATGAAATACAAAAGATTTTACAAAAGGAACTGTCAAGACTGCTTACTGGGAATTTCAAACTTTCGTACATGAGGCTGAAGTTTTTAATTTGCTCAAACAGGATTATTGCCCTGTCTGCTTTCGCGGGAGTTTTAGACGTACAGGTGCTCAACAATATACGATGCACACGCATACTGTTGGACATTGAACAATAGATATGGCTGGAAAAAAATGCATTGATGTCAGGGGTCAAGTGGTCTATGTAGTTCTGATCAAAGTATAAAGTTTTCATGGTGTACTTCTGAAATAAGTGATCCCAAGAGGTTTTGGCAAATCTTATGTATATTTTTATAAATGATGCAATGCATTGTGGAATAATAGTACATCAGTATATACAGGGTGAGTCAAAAAAACTTGACCCTGATTGTGTCCGCCATTTTGAATTTTCAAGTAACATATATCTAACATCTAACATATATGATATCATCTGAAAGCTTAGTTCATTATCTTTAATTTGCTGCAAAGATCATTCACATCGGTTAGGTATACACTGAGTTACAGTCGTTTGAATCAAGCAGTTGGTTTTCTGCACTGTCCACGGAATCACATTTGCTTAGTCGGGCGCCGTGCATTCAAATGGGAATCTGTGGATAGGGTGAAAACCGGACTACTTGATTCAAAAGACTGTAGCTCGGCCTATACTTAATTTTTTTTTTTTTTTTTTTTATCATTGTCGCCCTTACGGAACTCCAGATAAATCATGTACAACATGGGTTAACATTTTTATCACAGACGGACGGACGGACGAACGGACGGACGGACGCTGCTCATTTTATAGTCCCCGTTCCGAACGAGACACCCCGCAACACCCCACCCCCTCCCCTATGGCATAGTAGTCTCATGTAGCGAAGGAATTTTGCATGTCCGACGTACCATTTCAGAGCTACATCAATTATGCATATTTAATTAGCTCATTTGCATACCTACGCCGCATATATCACATACTTTCATATTGCAAAAAAGATGTGGCCCATGATAATCTTTCATGCAGCGCACGATGATATCACAAACGTTATATATATATTATTTAAAAACTCAAAATGGCGGACACAATCCGGGTCAAGTTTTTTTTGACTCACCCTGTATAAGTATGTATACACACTTGTACGCTATCTTCTAGACTGAATATGCTACTGATTGTTAACCTATGTGACTGTATACCAGTACATATACACACTTGTATGTTATCTTCTGAACTGGTTATCCAACTGATTTTAAAATTACCTGACTGTATACAAGTATGTATACACACTTGTACGCTATCTTCTGGACTGAATATGCTACTGATTTTTTTTTTTTTTTTTTTTCGGGCGCCGTGCATTCAAATGGGAATCTGTGGATAGGGTGAAAACCGGACTACTTGATTCAAAAGACTGTAGCTCGGCCTATACTTAACCGATTGGAATTATCTTTGCAGCAAATTAAAGATAATGGGCTTTACGATGATATCACAAACGTTATATATATATTATTTAAAAACTCAAAATGGCGGACACAATCCGGGTCAAGTTTTTTTTTACTCACCCTGTATAAGTATGTATACACACTTGTATGCTATCTTCTAGACTGAATATGCTACTGATTGTTAACCTATGTGACTGTATACCAGTACATATACACGCTTGTATGTTATCTTCTGAACTGGTTATCCAACTGATTTTAAAATTACCTGACTGTATACAAGTATGTATACACACTTGTACGCTATCTTCTGGACTGAATATGCTACTGATTGTAAACCTATGCGACTGTATACAGTACATATACACACTTGTATGTTATCTTCTGAACTGGTTATCCAACTGATTGTAAACCTACGTGACTGTATACCAGTACATATACACACTTGTATGTTATCTTCTGAACTGGTTATCCAACTGATTTTAAAATTACCTGACTGTATATAAGTATGTATACACACTTGTACGCTATCTTCTGGACTGAATATCCTATTGATTGTTAACCTACGTGACTGTATACCAGTACATATACACACTTGTATGTTATCTTCTGAACTGGTTATCCAACTGATTTTAAAATCACCTGACTGTATACAAGTATGTATACACACTTGTACGCTATCTTCTAGACTGAATATGCTACTGATTGTAAACCTATGCGACTGTATACCAGTACGTATACACACTTGTATGTTATCTTCTGAACTGGTTATCCAACTGATTTTAAAATTACCTGACTGTATACAAGTATGTATACACACTTGTACGCTATCTTCTAGACTGAATATGCTACTGATTGTAAACCTACGTGACTGTATACAGTACATATACACACTTGTATGTTATCTTCTGAACTGGTTATCCTACTGATTGTAAACCTACGTGACTGTATACAGTACATATACACACTTGTATGTTATCTTCTCAACTGGTTATCCAACTGATTTTAAAATTACCTGACTGTATACAAGTAGGTATACACACTTGTACGCTATCTTCTGGACTGTTTATCCTTCCATTTGTAAACTTACCTGACTGTGTACGTTTGTGGAAACCCTCCATTATATGCTGGTTGCCAGGAAACATGAACAGAAGTGATGTGTGTGACTATCGAGATGTTGTATGGTGCATGGGGTGAAGTTACTGCAAACGGAAGAGAGAGAGAGGAAAAGATGTTACTTGTAATACAATAACCGATGTGTTGGCCTAGTGGTTAGAGCGTTCACCTCACAGTCGGGAGGTCGTGGGTTCGAATCCCGGCCGGGTCATACCAAAGACTTTAAAAATGGTACCTACTGCCTTCTTGTCAGACGCTCGGCATTTAAAGAACAGAGTAGGGAAGGAAACATGCGAAGCTACCAGAAGACTAACCCCCTACTGTAGCTTTCATTGTGTTTGGCAGATGTGTGGCCTAGGGTTATGGAAACGTAGATAGGCACCGCCCTATGCGCCATTTGGCACGGGAAGGACATTACTACATTACTGTAATACAATACCAGGGGGTTATTTGCAAAGTTTCACTGCATAAAAGGAGGTGGGTCTTTATTCAGGGAAGGCCCTTATATCATTTATCTGCACAAACCATAATCTTTTCTTATCATGCTTCCGATTGGTGAAATACATCATATATCCCTTTGTATAACCAATGAATGAAGTCGGCTTTTAGACCTCTGGGGTTAAGAGATATTGCTTTGTTACATGTTACAGACTTAGCTCTAGCTGTCAAGATTCCTGGATTACAGGTTAAACCAATGCAAACATCAGCATTTCCGACTTCTTGCACCCCCGGAAAACTAGAAGGCTTGGTCGGGGGATAAGCATAATCTTTAAACAGTGTTCACAAGGGCATTTCTCCAGACGTATTCTTAAGAGGTTTCACCGATCTCAAGGGATTGCCCCCCAACATGGCCACACCTATAAATAGCCCCGTATCAATACGTCCCATGAGTCACAATTGACTATATGTGCATATCGGTTCGCTAATGGCTGATGTTTGTGGAACATACAGCCCACGGGGGTAGCATGAATATAACATGTACTAAATCAATTTGACCACGGGGGAGGGAACTAATAAAGATTGAATACTCTAATCCGAAAGCAGTGAAACTCGATCAGATAAACAATATCCTGTCTGCCTTCATTCATGTTTCTCCCTTCGTGAGAATGCCAATCGAAATGGAAGGGAATGATTGGAGCTCAACAATGGATACACTGTGGGTGGAGGACTATTCCCACTTTCTCCTCTAAATGAGTTGACAATTTTACATTATTTTCAACAACATCCTTTGCAAAGATCTTTCCCTCTCATTGCCCCTAGTTGCCAAGTAATTTTGTCAACCACCCCTATATAGTTACACGCTAGTAATGTTCACAGCTAAGCTGAAGGCCAAACCAAGCCCCACCAAAGCCAAAAACAGACACCAAAAACTCTAAACATCCGTATGCACAGTAAGACCAGGGTCTAAAGTTAGACCAAGGTATAGTGTAATTTAGTCCACCAGAGAACAGGGTGCAAAATAAAGGATTTGAGGGGCAACCCATTTCAAGGCAGGTTTATTGAAAGGCACATCAATTTAGAAAGCAATTACATGTAAAGTATAGCAAAACAATAGCATAACTTCTAGGGCATCAAGGCAACTGGTAGGGCACTACTGCAATTGAATTGCCAGAGAAAGGCCATTTTTCCATTGCAATGACATGGGTTGGATGTTTTTATTTATTGAAATTTGCATTTTAATCTTGAAAATTTTTCTCAAAAAAACTAAAAAATTAAAAAAAAAATGGGGACAAAAATTAAATTTGACTTAGACCACGTCAACTTTAACCTGTTCTAACCTTTTTGTGCATATGGACCTAATGGATCGTCTATGAATTACACACCCCCATGACAAACTGGAATTGGTCGTGTGTGAGTGCGGCCTTCTGGGGGGGTTGAATTATCTAGATTAGCCATGCTATTTTGATAAATTCAATATCAACTTTGAGGGGAATGCACTCAATTATAATCTTGTCTTCCATAGGGCAGCAGGGTAGTGGAGGGTATACGATCGTATAGGCCGAATACATACAAAAAAATATAGCACTTTTTATGTTGCCATGTAAACGCGAAAATAGTAATGATTAGGCTATACGCGAGCATGCGTGAAAAATATTAATTAGACTATACGCAATAGACTTATGTAAATCACCTCTAATTGCCTTGTTTTTGCAGACTTCGGCTTGATGTTTTGAACTTTCGGCGTAATGAGATATATGCAACAACAAAAAAATTCCCACTACGTCACTGTGCATAGAGGTACACAATCATTTGGAGAATAGCCCAATTTGCCCCCGTACTCCTCATAAACGCATCTGTGGTATGCCAACTCCGAAGATACATAACTACACGACGTCACTTTGCAGTAGAAAACAAACAAAAAAATTGTATGCAATCAACTCTTTTGTGGTGGTATTTCAAAACTTCTGTGGTCACTGTTTTGTTAACTGGCGATCAAATACTTGGTTTGTTCAACTTCTTTCAACTGTGACAAATGCTTTGAATAAAGTTTCCACTTTATGAAAGGCAAATTACATCATGGAATCAACAACACTCGATGACCCTTGCACACTTAAAGGTTGCGATGTCGATTTCTGTGCATTGTGTCTCTACGATATGAGAGCGTGGCCCTTGCACATACACCCCATCCAAGTACGGGGAAACAAACTGCGGTTTTGATGGTTAGAAACAATAATGCATTTGTATATCACCCAAAGCCTATTCAATACTGTGCTGATATTGAGCACTATTTTTCATAGGACGGACGTAAATTTGGCGGTCCAAGCTCTGCATTTAATACAATCAGAGGATCCCGATTCAATTACAAAATTGCTTCTTTTATGACAATACCAAGTTTTGAGCATTACCACCTCGCAGGTATGTTACTAGTCAATTACCAGCACAACTGACTGCAAAAATGTCAAATTTTGAAAATGGTGGGGCTCTTCAAGAAATATATTACGTGGCTTATGGCCTATTGTTTAAGCTACTGGGTTATTTTTTAAAAAAAGTATAGGTCGTGCCGAGCAAGCCCCAGGCGCGGAGTGCCCATCCTCTTCCGTAGTGTTGGGCCAGACCCTCAAATAAATATTTGAGTGGGGGTTCGCTACTCATAGCAACCACACGAGTCTGGTACCGTCCCAGCATCAATAATACTGTTGACTCGCGTTTGGTTTTATACCCTGGGTGGAGAGGAGTATGAGGTGGTAAAAGTGCCTCCTCACGCCGCAACATGTAGCCATAGCGGGGCGGCTCAAAACCTACAACCTTGGGGTGTGGGCAGCGGAGCACTCAACCATGGGACCACACGTGCCCTGTTATTTTTTAAACACATGTTAAATGAGGGGGCTTTTGTTATTGACTGCCTCAGAGCCAGAGAAATAATCTTCAATTCCGGAAGTAGTAGTACTGCACACCGGACACAATTCTGACTAGGTCGGTACCTATAATAATAATAATAATCATACGTGGATGTATAAAGCGCAATTTCATCAAATCACAGTGCTGTTGCTATAATTATTACGCTGCCATTCAGGAAAATCGTTCCAATCAATTCGCTTCACCTGAGGTCGGCAGCTGGCCAAGCGCACAATCCTATCAAGACTTGGATTGTAATATTCCCAAAAGCTACCAAAGGAAGCAAGCGAGGTACGTGCCTTGCTCACGGCCAAACACATTGAGCCACAGCGGGGTCGAACCCGTGACCTTTAGATCATGAGTGGCGGTCATATCCACGGGACCACATGTGCCCATATAGTTTGTAAATACAAAACAATAAAATCTCCAACCTCAAAATGACTTCAGCCCAAAATTCTCAGTTACCTCCCTAGATAGGATCATTATAGATTAAGATCCATTCTATTCTACTTTTGTTCCTTTGTTAATATAATAATTTGCCTTCAAAAATTAAGTGCCTTATTTTTCTGGAATTTGACACCCTAGTGTTTGCAATGTTGAACTATCAGTATCGACGTCATAATACTGAGCTATATTAAAAAAAAAAAATGACAGGTGGGGTTGGGGGGGGGGGAAAGAAGACGCCATAAGAAGTATAAGAAGTGTACAGGTGTGTGCAGCCCTTAAGCCGCCCTTTTTCACACACTCCTGCATTTTTTTAACACCCTCATTTAGGGCATATCAGTCTAAGACCCTATGAAGCACAATCCAATTCACAACGAGCTTTAATTTTCCATTTTTTTCCAGAAAAGTGAGTAGATTAGCGACTCACAATGTTGCCCCCAATTCTAGTTTCTATGATGAATATTTCCCACAATTTTATTTCAAGACCTCATTTTGTGACAAACATCAGTTCCTAAAATCCTACTTATTGACAAACAAATCAGTTTGAGGTTGTCCTCAGGCAATTTGAAAGTCAAATTACCATATTCAAGAGAATATTGAGCAAGAACGCAAATAAAAAAAGATACATTTCAAAAGCAAAAAAAGATAAACCAAACGCTTAAGTTTCAGCTCAACCCTTTATATACAATCCAGATGTCTCAACTAGATTCACTCCCGTCGTAACGTCAAAAACAACGGCAAATCATCAGAATGAGTGGCTGGCTCGACTTTAATGCGTGCTCATTGTGGATAAAACTGTTAAACATTAATGGCGTCATTAAAATAAAAATCTATTCGCC
The DNA here is from genome assembly GCA_023653785.1 of Ophioderma brevispina. Lineage (NCBI taxonomy): Eukaryota > Metazoa > Echinodermata > Ophiuroidea > Amphilepidida > Ophiodermatidae > Ophioderma > Ophioderma brevispina. Next base: position 5,696 of record JAMKCH010031602.1, on the reverse strand, counting down.
AAAATTGCTCGGGGGATTAACCCGCAGACGTGCAGCTTAATGCATCTAAAGATCGGGGTACTTCTTAAATAAATTATCGCGGTGAGAGCGTGTTATTTATGATTAGTAACACAGTTCTCAAATGAGTGCTAATTTCTTGATTTTTACACAAAGATCTTACATTCCTTATCTCTGTGGAGTAATCAACAATGTCCCATTAAGTTGAAGTTCAAAACTGACGTTGACTATCGTTAACTTGTAGATTTACTTGCAAAAATTGCTTGTGTCGGTCTAGTAACGTGCATGCAGCATGCAATATCAAGGCGCCTTTTCAAGGTTGCAATATATCAACTATTAAACGGCCACTGGCCTGGGGTGCAATGGACACCTCCCCTTCCTGCTCTACAGTCGGGCCCTGCTCACATTGCGCATTATTTCAATCTATATCAGAATTTCAGTTAACTACTATGTCGTCTTGAGTCACTAACACCATACTCAACAAATAGAAATAGTTAAATATAGGTGGAATATGTTGCTTTGCCGATCCAATATCATGTCCCAATTGACGGGCAGTTCAATGTTCAAGTAGTGGATTGCTAGCGCAACTCGGAGGGAAACCACTATGGGCTTCTTGACATCAAAAAATGACAATATAAGAAAGGCACAACAACCAAAATATTCTCCTATTCACATTCTTGTTTGGTTTGAGATGACTTTCACGAAATAGTTCGTTACATCCACTGCACAAGCAGAATAACCTTCTTGAAAACTTACTTCTTTCCACTTTCGCCCGATAATGGATGGTATAAAACCATACGATAGCATGTTGACATTGACCTTACTACTTGAGAAAAAAATTAAGATGGCGGGGCAAAAAGAAAACACCCCCCCCCTTAGAATGAAAAAAAAGGCCGTCCCACACTTATACAAACCTTACTGGCACAACTGCACTGATAATGGACGGCACGGGAAACCGCTAAAGATCGCAGCGTGCACATGACCCTTTGCTTGAGATACAAAAAAAATGGTTTTTTTTTTTAAAAAAATAGAGGCGGCAAAATGGAAAACACAAATAACTGAAACAAAGCATTTTCCAGAAGGCATTGTGTCATCGCCATTGCAGTTTGCTATTGGGGACATTAACATGAAGCTTGGACCCTCGGACTAACCTTTGACCCTGTGCCCCATTTTGTTTTTATTGAACATGTTCACCCAATGCACAAGATTATTTCACCAAGATTTCAGCGACTGGAAAAAAAAATTGAACAATTATGCAAAATGAGCACATCGCAGGCAAATATGCAAATACGCTCAAAAAAGTAGAGTTCACATTTCAATTACCAAGAATAGCAAGAATATTAAGTGCAGACTTAATACTTTTACCAGAAGGCGCATGCCCACAAACATGCACGTGCGCACACACAAGCGCACACTACACACACACACAAACACATTAGATACTACTAAAGTAAGCCCTGTGTGTCAAGCTAGCTGAAAGCAGATGACACATGACATTACGATCATACAGAACTTTCCGCACTAACTCATCAATATTAAACATTGTTTGCTTACCACGTTTGCACGTGGTAACCGTGGCCCCCCTTGGGATGGTGCGGCCGCTCATGCACTTTGCATACAAGTTGCATCGTCTCTTGCCGCTATTATCTCAATGACGGATGTAGAATAACAGGTCACTTCGAGTGTCATTTAACCCCCCGAGCAATACCGGGCTTTAAGGTCATGGACATGCTTTTAAATACTATAATACACCAAAAAATGGTTTCATTCATAGTATGTATTTGGAGTCAATGTATAATCTGCATGAAGCAGTAACTGAGAAAACCGTAATGATAAAAATTGGGCAAAATCATGTGTTTGGACAAGCTTCAAAGGAAATCAAAATAAAACGTGATTATCGCGCGGCAAGCGGACCAAGAAGAGAGTGACGTCCGGTAACAAAATGCGATAGCCACGTCATGATCGTTCATCGTGGAAGGACGTGCGCGTGGCCCAGTTTTCTTTGCATACGTACCAGTTGACTTCTCGTGATTATGCGTCGTACGTGTTGTATCATATGGCAATTTTTCTTGATTGGTGCCTTCAATTACGATAATAATGCGTTGCATTGTTGACGGTGTTGTTCACCAGCGGCGCGACCGTACCGACAAGGAGAATCAGAACACAGCCTTATTCAGTACCAGACAAGAAAACCGACAAGGCGGAAATATCTGGAGTGTGCGGCTATGCGGTTAGCCACGGTGAGCTTGTTACAACTTGTCTACTCTGACGTCATTAAACTGGGTTCGCGGAAAAACAGAGAAGGCCTGTCAGTTTGGTATATTTATCCTTGAATTTAACACTTCCCAATGTTCCACTTTGAAAAAATCTGTGTTGCGATTGCTAAGGATACTGTTGAGGTCGAAAAGTAGAAAATTAGGAAATGTCTACTAAGCCGTGTCCATGGACCTTTAAGACAGCATTTATATTGGCTAATTAGTTCATATTCAATTCAATACCAGTGAAATGCAACTTCTGATAGTGAGGCTCTATCCCGTCTAGCCTAACCCCATTTTACACGGGTGATGGCAAAAAAATCACATAATTCCATTTGACCAATCGGTAGTGAGAACTATGGATCTAAACTCTGCGTCCAAAAATTTTGAAATCATTGCACTTTCAAAACCTATTGGAACGCATCATGAAAATGCATTCAATATGAGACAAACAAGCCTAGTCTCTAGGGCAGTGGTTTTGCGATGGCTCCCGAAAAGACCACTGAGGCCAGTGATTTAAAAAATAGATACAGCATCTAGCAGGGTTGAAACCTGGGTTGAAAGCGTTGAAGAGTTAATTGTACAAAACACAAAATACCTTGAATAGCCGAAATGAAACTTGCATGAAGCACTAGAACAGTTTAACACTGAAGAATGGTATTATTAAAATGTTAAAGTGCCCTCTCTCGGTCTATGGCGTTTGGGCCAGATTCCATTTTTTTTCATATATGGTGATGGTGGGGTGTTCGCCACTCTTCCCGCACAGGAGTTGTTATTACATTCCAGCAATGCGGTACCATTGACTCCTGGGGGAGAGAGGAAGGCAAGGTAAATAAAGTGCCTCGTCAAGTGCACAACACATTGGCGACAGCGGGGCTCAAACCCAACAACCTTAAACTTATGAGGCGAACACTGATCCAACATGAACCACATCTGCAGGGTGTTTCATAAGGTGACACCCTTTTCTCGACATTACTTTCTGACACCCTATGAATGCGGAAAACCTTAACGGACCTTAACGGAACATAAACCACACGGTTTATGTGGGTTATTCCATTAGGGTTCCGCATTCATGGGTGTCAGGAAAAAAGTGTCAGAAAAAGGGTGTCCCTTATGGAAATCACCCACATCGGCAGTGGGTGATTATAACCACTTTCACGGCCCTCGTTTCAAGTTGAAACCAGTAGATCAATGCCAGCCTTTCCCCTCATTCAGTCAAAACATCTTTGTTTTAATAGCAAAAGTTTAATACAGACCAAATCAAGAACTTTAAAGAAATGATTAATAAAACTGAATAGGTGATCAAGAAGCAGGTGAAGGATTACAGGGAAATTTACACAATTTCACACGATGGGTATTTTCTTGCATTTCACCTGGGCAACATGAGGCTATAGTAAAAAAACCAAAACAGTGGTTTTATTACAAAAAATTAATTGATTTAACTGTTAAAAAAAACCAGTTCTTTTGTGGAAATAACTTAATATTCAAATAAAGTGCATCAAGGAGGGGAACGGGAGAGGTAACCCTCATTTCTCATTACCACCCCCTTATTGATGCCAGGGGAATGAGGATTTCAACTTTTTTCGCAAAAAATTTTCGCGTTCCCCCTCGCTTCATTCAAAAATTTCACTCACCCCCCTTGGATCATGCTGAGTTCTCCATTTAAAAGTTCCCCTCTCTCTCGTTGATGAAAAATTCACGTTCCCCCCTCTATGACAAAAATTTTTCGGGTTTCCCCCCTCAAATCCTCCATTCCTCACCCGGCGTAAAAATGACCCTCCTAAAGCTGCCTGGATACCCTGAATAGTTAATTCTGATGAATCCAGCTGCAGCATTTAACATTAACGACTAAAAAAACAAAGTTTAACTGAATTACAATGAATGCAGATTTCATAGTTTCAGTAATGCTAGTGTTTTTCTTTCTCTTGGTAAATTGTTCATTAAAAAAATAAAATCTCTTATTATCCTTCACTTTGAAGCTACTTTTTAAAGTTCAAAATTTTACATGGTGCACATCACCGACAGTTGACGATCTAATCTAATCCCTTCTAGTAAGGACCTGTCCCTAAAGGGTGTAGTATATACACATATGTTGCCCGAAAAGTTCGGTCATGAGCCGAATAGAGAAGGTACATGGTTAAGCATATTGCTCTCTCGCTTTGCATCCGTGTAGCAAACATTACTCGGATGTTAACGTAAGAATTCAGGAAAGGACGAAAATCAAATAGGGCCTACAGCCATTTCGCCCATTTGCAATCAAAACCGGTGTTTCACTTAGCCAAGAATTTCATTTCCGTGCCACGGTCGTAACCGACATGTAACAGGATTAAACGTACACACACCCAAACAGCCCCCCAAATTCGGCACAAATATCTTTCTTCCGTTCCTTTCATGCGTACAAAATAGAAGAGGTCCCTCCAATAAACTAATGTTTGGAAATATCTTCAATAGCATCATCGGGGTTGTGGGAAGTGAGGTAATGCATACCGATGAGACTTGGGGTGACCTAAAAGATAAAAAAATGTTCTCGCATCTCTCTCTCTCTCTGCACATTGTTTCAAGGGGTCCTACGACTGCAACATAACTAGGCCATGCTTCTAAGGAATTGACATGCAACTTGGGACTTTTGACTATTCATTTTTTACCCCCAAAGGCATTTTTGACAGTGATTCATGTTTAATATGATGTGGGTAGGGTTTCTACCATGGTTTAGCCACGGATTCCCCCTCTTCTTTGAAAGCATTAATTAGTATTGTAAACATGTTTCATAAAGTCAAACACTTGAAATGGCAATCTCATTACTAACATATTTGTAATTAACAAAGTGAATGCTGATCAGTTGATGTATTGATCCATTCATGATTGGAGTAATTAGAATTGTTGCTGCTTACTCAACTGATCAATCAACTCATCCAATTAATTGATCCAAGTGGGGTGATTACATGAAACAGGTTTGCTATACTGATTTCTACCTGGAAGTGGATGACGGTTGACCAAAACTGACTTGAGTATGGATGATTGAGCAATATTTGATCAGTCAACCAATAATCAATTACAGCTTTTCCAATCTTGCATATATTAAGGCAAGATTAACAATATGGAAGGTTTTTAGCATGTCTCTTTTTATTGTAAATGAACACTTACCTGATACAGTATGATTAATTTGCTACCTCTTCCAAGTTTTTACTTCATTAATCTTTTTATCTTTGAGAAATTTGAGTAAAACTAAGGGCAAATGCTTCGATTTAAAGGCATCTCTTAGCTATTTCCTTTAGAAGGAAAATCCTGGCCCCTTAACACACCAACGGCCACACCGAAAGTGTTAATCATAAAAGTAGACATACGTGGTTGGGCCCATTAAGATATTACTGTGTTAAACTTCTCCTTGCATTACGTTGATGCATGTTGTCGATATATATGCCAATATTGCCACGGGTGCGTTGC
>JAMKCH010031601.1:0-43405 GCA_023653785.1 Ophioderma brevispina | reverse complement strand
CATGATTAAGGGTGATAACCTGTTGTTTTAAACTATTGTTATCTTTGCAGAGGGATTCATGTTTCTCATGCATCGATTTTTGTTCAGTGCGCAGCACATGTACTTGTCGTTGCAGATCACTAACTGAAGTTGGCAAAGTTTTTATAAGAGAGTGAAAGTCCTTACACACAATACAGATCCATTTGGTTGACTTCGCAGGTTGTTTCTTAAGGGTTGTGCATGTGAGATGGTAAGCACACGAGCAAATGGAACAAGTGCATAATGGCTCATCTGGATTTTCAACAATGCATTGTGGACTAGCGCAACGGGTAGTTACATGGTTGGCCGCACCATTGTTAGTGTTAGGTTGGTTTATATGGTTGCTATCCTGAGCAAGATTGGAGGAGAGCGATTCCACATACTTGGCTAGACCACCCTCTTCAGTATTCTTGTTGTGATTACTGGTAGCGGGTATTTTATTTTGTCTAATATCATTACAGGCATTACATAAAAGTTCATTGCATTGTCGGATTTTGACTTCTTTCCCTTTATTCTGCTTACAGTCATAACAACTTGGGTAATTGGTGGGCATGTTTGAAGCAGTCCTGCTAGGCCTTCGCTTCGATAATCACAGTAAAAGGTGTTTATCACACCTCTGGAAATTTAGAACTTGTAGTCAATGATGTAGATCGAGACAAGTCAATGATGCAAATAACATAATTGTCACAGAGTAATACAAAATCGATTATCGATCAAACGAAGTTAATGCCTTAGCAACGAGCAGGGAAACGATACATGCATAGGGACCTGCACTGTAGAGTTCATAAACCAAGTTATACGCAGGTGATCTCAAAATAACCAGGAACGATCGCAAAATTCAGGAAATTATATCAACAGTGTGATCTAACAGTACTCACACAAGATATCATCGAGTCATTGTAAGCTGAAAGTCATTAATCATGTCAAAATGTTGATTTTCCTGGTCCTTTTCCTCAGAGCATCAGTAAGTACGGAAGGCATTGTCTGACATAAATATTGTTGACGCGCATATAGGCAAAGATAAGTCACAGTTCGGTGGATGATATTTACGGCGTTTAAATATCGTGTAACTTAGCTAAACGACTTGTTAAAATATTTAACCTGCAGTTTTTTAAACTGTGCGTTTAGCTAACCACAGTTTAGGCCTAACCACCGTTTATTTCAATCATACGGCCCTAGTAGCTGGGGACTGTAGTGTAAGAGTGTGCGCTTCCGGATAAAATTGTGAATTTTTGCACACAAGTACTTTAGGCATTGATAATCCATAAAATTGATGGAAGCACTCGCCAGCCCCCCTTAATAGCCCCCAGCTTGGGTTTCAAGGTTATACAGGGGTCAAAAATTTAAAATGGTCTGAATGTGTTAAAAAGTACACCATGGTGTTTGTCTGGTCACAAGGATTCCAAAAAGGTTTTTTTTTTTTTTTTTTTTTTCATAACAACTTGGGTAATTGGTGGGCATGTTTGAAGCAGTCCTGCTAGGCCTTCGCTTCGATAATCACAGTAAAAGGTGTTTATCACACCTCTGGAAATTTAGAACTTGTAGTCAATGATGTAGAGACAAGTCAATGATGCAAATAACATAAGTGTCACAGAGTAATACAAAATCGATTATCGATCAAACGAAGTTAATGCCTTAGCAACGAGCAGGGAAACGATACATGCATAGGGACCTGCACTGTAGAGTTCATAAACCAAGTTATACGCAGGTGATCTCAAAATAACCAGGAACGATCGCAAAATTCAGGAAATTATATCAACAGTGTGATCTAACAGTACTCACACAAGATATCATCGAGTCATTGTAAGCTGAAAGTCATTAATCATGTCAAAATGTTGATTTTCCTGGTCCTTTTCCTCAGAGCATCAGCAAGTACGGAAGGCATTGTCTGACATAAATATTGTTGACGCGAATATAGGCAAAGATAAGTCACAGTTCGGTGGATGATATTTACGGCGTTTAAATATTGTGTAACTTAGCTAAACGACTTGTTAAAATATTTAACCTGCAGTTTTTTAAACTATGCGTTTAGCTAACCACAGTTTAGGCCTAACCACCGTTTATTTCAATCATACGGCCCTAGATGTTTCAAATTCGTTTTAAAACATGCCATTGATCAATGAAACTTTCATCTGATCAAGTTGATTTTGTGCAATATTTTTATGGAAAAGAACTCTCATCCAAAATCTGTTTCAAATCTGTTTAAACATGCTATTGATCTGAGAGTTTTCTCTGATCCATATCAGTTTGCATTTTTTTTTTGTGCAAAAAATAGTTGAAAAAAATAATAGGCTGGTATTCCAAAAGGGAGCCTAACTTTAGACCCGGGTTTAAACCAGGGTTAGTCCAACATGAGTGGACTCTTTTCCTTTCAACATACTTTTTTTTTTTTTTTTTTTTTTGTAACCAGACAGACATCATGGTGTGCTTTTCAACACAATCGGAACATTTGAAACATTTTACCCCTGTGTAACCTTGAAATCCAAGCTGGGGGCCATGAAAGGGGTGTGGCAAGTGCTTCCATCAATTTTTTTTGATTATCAATGTGTAAAGTACTTGTGTACCAAAATTCACAATTTGTTCACTACAGTCCCCCACTATAGATGTTTCAAATTTGTTTTAAAACATGCCATTGATCAATGAAACTTTCATCTGATCAAGTTGATTTTGTGCAATATTTTTATGGAAAAGAACTCTCATCCAAAATCTGTTTCAAATCTGTTTAAACATGCTATTGATCCGAGAGTTTTCTCTGATCCATATCAGTTTGCATTTTTTTTGTGCAAAAAATAGTTGAAAAAAATAATAGGCTGGTATTCCAAAAGGGAGCCTAACTTTAGACCCGGGTTTAAACCAGGGTTAGTCCAACATGAGTGGACTCTTTTCCTTTCAACATACTCTAAAAATGGGCTGTAACGGGTGAGAAAAAGCTAGAAAATTCCTCCTGGGTGGGCCGGAGGTATCTATTCGTTTATACAAAATGTGGTTTACTGTGTGGACTCCATTGGAATGGGAGAAAAATGGTAAGGTGTACAAAACTCTTCATATTTGTTTCCTTTTTAAGCGATTTCTTTCATTTTTTCAGAATATGTAATGGCAAAAATGAATATTACGATTATGTCAGAAAAATTACTGTTCAATGAACCTGTCGAGTTCAGGGTCAGCAGTATTCTACGCACAATTTTCTTGATACACCCTGTAGAAGGGGCATACCTTGAAATACTTTTTTCTATGGGATCTAAATTGTCCGTAGGATATTTGATTTTTTTATGACAGGTTTTTATACAAAACACTTAAAAAATGGCCATATTCCTTAGCATTAAGTAACTTCAAAAACGACGATCATTCGAACGGCGAATTTAAGATCGTTGATCATGTCTATCAAATTTGCACAAAAAATGTGTTTTGGAAAGTGAATATTGCACGAAGCGTGGGAGGGACCCACCCCATCTACCCCTGTACCGGTTGATATATTAACACTTCATAAAATTTTATATTCAAACAAAACCTAACCCATCAAATAGATTTTAAGACTGTTGATCATACCTTTTGAATAAGAAAATGTGTTTTGGAAAGTGAACAATGCAGGGTTCCGCACTTCGCGCGGCCGGGGACACCCCTCCCGTACCCACCCAGGCACAGCTTAATACAAATGAACTCTCCTTGAACACTTTACATATAATTGTTTCAAACGAAACCTAAACCATTTTTTTCTTTTTAATACCGTGTATTATACCTGTAAGCATTATAAGGTGAACTACTTACAAATTTCAAGTTGTGTCTATCAATTTGCAATTGTTTCTATCAAATTTGCATGAAAAATGTGTTTTCGAAAGCGATCATTGCAGGTGTTCCGCGCTTCACACCGGAGGATGGGTACCCCCACGCCGCTTTCGGGGCACCATGGCTGCCAATTTCCATTTTCAGTTCAGTTGGTCTCCCTTACTCGAGAGGGGCTGGATCTGCCCGTCGCTTACTATACGTATATGGTTTCTGTTGACATTTTTGTAAAATCACAAACAATTAAAAAAATTATCGGGCTTGCTGCTGTGCTCGCCGGGTATACCCATTTTTTTACCGACGGTTCGAAAATCTGAAGAGCAGGTGGGGGGCGGAGAGGTGGAGGTGGGGTCGAGACAAAATTACAATGTCCCCCCACAATTGAGTAGCGATTGACGCCCCTGCTTCCGGCAATAGGTTGTTTAAAGGGATTAGCAGCGATAATGCGAGAGAATCGAAAAAATGTGGAAATGCATTTTTTAAACTTATAAATCAGAGATAAGTGTGTACAATTCCATATAACAGCTTCAGGGCCGGCGGAAGCAAATTGAAAGTGGCAGCGGCGGGCTGGATTTTGGCCCGAAATTATGCTCCGGGAACTGAGATGAGTATACCTAACGTGAGGTATAATCATCTCAGTCAAGGACCATATGGATCCCCCTCCTGCCAGAAGCGAGGAGGAATACCCCTTGGGCATGTCGCTTTCACAAAAATCTGCTCATGCAAAACTTTGATACAACAATTTGAAATATACTGCTATAGGTATTATCAACGGTGTAAAACGTTAACATATAGGGTTGATGGGTTAAGTTTTTTTTTTATTAAGCACTAAAGTGTCATGTATAGAGGTGATACACCACACCCTGGCTGCCGTAAAGGATCCAAAAATCTTGGGTGGATACTTCTGTATGGCATCTGGGAAAAAGTGCTTAACATGGTCTGACAATGCATAGTTATATATAGAAAGTGATTGAATTTCTTGATTGACATGGCTTGTGAGTAGAATGGTATGTTTTCTCAAAAGTAAGCGCATTTGGACAGTGAATGCGGGCAATTAATCCGCGGTCCATCAATTTCACTTGATTACAAATTACTAGCTTTGGCGGCCTATAGAGGAATCTTGGGTTGCCGGTCTACATAGGGAGAGTTTGGTGATCGTAACTAAAATATTTCTGGTCAGCATATGTCAAAATTTTTGATATTGTGATTTTAGCTTGTATGGGGTGATGTTGTGTGATATTTCCTCTGTGAGAGTTTTAAGTGTGAAAGAAAACATGTCAAAGTTGACATTTCCCACATAGGGACTAATGTGTACAAGTGAGTTAGTAGTGTGGAACCTAGAGTCTCGATATCAAGCTGTCCGGGGTGGGTGCGGAAGGGGGTCCCCTCTCCGAGAGAAGCGCGGCACCCTTGCCATATTCGCTTCCAAAAAACACATTTTCCCATGCAAATTGATAGAGAAAACAACTTGAAAGTTGTAAGTGGTTCACTTTACATGTGTATATAGAGCTTAGACAGAGTGGTCCAAAAAAGTTTACATTTTTTCTTATGCAAATTCTCAAATGTGACTAGACATACAAAATTGATTTGAGGATATTATAGTCTGGCAATATTCTTGTTGAAAACCTGGTGAAAACAGCAGTGAAAACAAAGCTGAAATGAAAAAAATGGCCGCACTGGAGGACAAAAAAGGTGAAAAACACTTTGCACGACAACACAAGTAAGTCTATGGGTACTTATAGTGGCCGATGATTATAGCAAAGATTGATCACTCACAACATTGAACAACGCACCTCGTCATGAGGCTTGGTATTTATTAACTCTGTCTGAAAAAAAACCTTTCCTCAGTTGTAAATTGCCTTATATTTTTAGAGCTAAACACTGAGCTAAAGCTTTCAAAAGTGATGATAAAGTTGCCTGACAAGAAATTAATTTAAAATTCTTCCAATTGAAATCAATTATATTTGTGACATGGGGACTTAATGTTGAAAGGGTATTCATTAAGTGATTCGAGTGTAAGTCTATTTAGTTCGTTTTATGATTGAAATATTCACCCCCCCCCCCCCCCCCCCCCCACCCCGCCCCCATTCATTTCAAGGGTAAAACAACCTCGACAAAAAAATGAAGGGTGGTCAGTAGTTTGTTTATTGAGGTAGGCCTACAGTTCACGCAATCGTATTGATTACTGTTAACCACGATTGCCCCAGAGACTTACGTGTGTGCAATTTGGTTTTGATATTTTCTTACCTGTTTACACAGCGCCATTTTGTGCTTTGAGCTTTGTTTTTAACGTCATTTCACCAGGTTCAACACGATTTTGTCGGTCAAACAAGTATCTTCAAACGAATTTGTTATGTCTACCCAACTTTGGGCGAAATTTTAAGACAAAAAAGGGTAAAACTTTTTTGTCCACTCGGTAGGTATGATCAAACGTTTTGAAAAAGTAAACTATATAGTGCTGATGCTGTTTAAATTTTGTTGAACTAAGCATATAAAGTGTTCATGGAAAGGTTGTATATCAATCTGTCTGGGGTGGGTGGGGAGGGGTTTGTCTCCTCCCGCGCAAATCGCGGAAGCCTTGCGATGTTCGCTTTCCAAATACACATTTTCCCATGCAAATTTTAAATAACTGCTTATGTATGCTAAAAGGTTTTAAAAGTAAAATTAGTGATGTTTTACAAGTGTTAGCAAAGTGTCAATGGTAGTGCCGCCGTGGTTGAACCCTGGCATATTCACTTTCCAAAACACATTTTCTCATGCAAAATGTGATGGTAACAATATTATTTATAATGCAGTGACCAAACGTTTGCAAAGCAAATCAAATGTTTTTGTTGTTGCTGATGTAATGTTATGCGCAATGCAGGCATGTTGCCGTGTAAGCGATGCGGGTGTGGTTGCGGGCGAAAACTTAGGAGTATTCGTTTTCAGGCGTGTTTACTTTAAAGTTTAACTTGCAATTTTAAACTTGCAATTCAAATTGCAAAGTTAATTATAATAGGCATACTTTGAGTAACCGGTCTGAAAAGATAACCTAAACTGGTGCAAGCCTAATTTTTTAATGAATGCACGTCGCACACTTTCAATGACACTTTGTTTGTTATTTCTCAAATCTGGAGAAGCCCTACAATTAATTAGATCGGTATTGTTTTACTTTTTAAACGGCACGTGCGCGGAAAAATTTTGAAGAAATTTATTGATTAGTAATTTTCCAATGTAAGTAACAGGGCAATTTTTTTCTGTGGTTTCCAACCACGGGGCAAAGTTTTTGGTTTTTTTTTGTCTCGTATGTGGGTGTTTAAAATAAAAAAAACCTTCAAACCCACCCTTTAAATTTCATGGTGCGTCCCTAAGGAACCCGCCGTATCACAAAGCCACTTAAGTGCAATTTTGCTAAGAGATTCCCTTAAAATATGGGAAATTTTTAAAGGATTTTCCACTTAAACTTTCGTGAAGTGAAATCATTTAACACCCCAGTATTAAGGGCAACTTTTAAGTACCTCATAGTCCCTTAAAGTTGCCCCTAATGACACAAGTTTTCTAAAACTAATTGTGATAGTTTAGTTGCTTCCAAACACAGGTAAAACTGACATTGTGCTAGAATAAGGATCAAATTTCATGAAGTATTTTTTTTATATTTTTGCTATAAAAAATTAAAAAAAAAAAAAAAAAAAAAAAACATAAAATGGTAAAAATATTGCACTGTCCCAGAGCAAAAAATGAGCAATGGTTGAGGATTTCCACTTAGGTGTTTTCCTTAATTTTTAATGGAACTCACTTAAGTTAAGTGTAATTTTTACACTTAAGTGTAAGTATGCTTTGTGAATACGGCCCTGGAAAATTGTTTTTCTACTGGGCTCTCGTGGTAAATGTTCTGGAATTTCATTATCAAGCAAAATCCCCCCCCCCCCCGCGAGCGCGAAACCCTTGCAAGTTGCAATGTTCGCTGTCCGAATCGCATTTTCTCATGCAATGATCGAAACTGAAAATTGTAAGCGGTTGACGTATGATTGGTGTGATCAAAGTAAAAAGGTAAAATATAGTTGATTTCTTTTTGATTAAGGTCCCAGGAAATGAATGATAAACCTACTCCAAATCTTTATGGACTTCCATCCAATAAACAGGCAGAAAAAGATACACTACCAGAGACATCCATTATGAAACTCTGATGTTCAGTCAGTGTCATGAACATATTCACACCAGTCACCTGGAATTTTCTATTACTCTTTGAAAAATCAATGATATAGTCCAGAAGGGTTGAGACCCTTCTGGAGCAAAATCGTGCACTTTGTGATAGATTATAACCTTTGGCACACAGTTAATATGGACCATAACTCACCATTTCAAAACGGGACGGACCCCAGCCTGGATTCGACCCTGTGTGACCATGGTGGTCATTTTCAATGGCCGCCATTCTTATTTTCAAAGTCTTATATCTCTGTTAATAACACCGAAAGGAACTTTATTTTTGTTGTCTATACCTATGTTTTCAAGGTCAAGGAATCCAAATAGAACATATGTTTTGTACTCTGGGTGTCAACCATTTTATTTCCAATATGGCCGCCAATTTTGCACAAAAATCGGCACTTTTTCTTTATCTTTTTTGGTTAAAAAATGATATTAGCCCTGCTTTTGTGTCTATACCCTCATGTTTTTCATTCACAAGACCAACATATCCAAATATCAACCAAAATTATAACTAAAATTCTTGTATTCGTCCCTTCCTCTAACAACTTGCCGACATTATGATTAAAATTGCCCATTGCCTTAAACGGAACACCCCGGTTATTAGCAACCTTAATGTTTCTGCATTTGTTATAGTCATCTCTATCTTAACAGAGTCCGTGATTAGTGAAATTAATTTAAAAAACTATCCCTGGAAAGTTGCTATAGTTCAATAAAGCTTGGGCTGTGGTGGGCCCGTCACCTATTCCACCTAGGGCTAAAAATCAACTGTAATAAGACATAATTATGCAGCTGATTGGATAATAAGAAGTACAAGTGCGTCATTGTGCGTCGCCGACGTGGTAACTCATTTGAAAGTTGCAGTTTGCGCTCATAAACAATTAAAATACATTATATAACTAGAGAGGTACTAGTACATTAAATAACTAGAACCAGCTTTCGACCAATTTTATAATTTCCGTAAATCACATAATATGATACACCTAGCCACATTACATATAATAACACTAAAAATATTAAAACGCGTAAATTTTAAGATTATTGTATATGAATACTAATACTTGAAATTCAAAATATAAAAAAATCCACAATAAAGATGTATAATCAACATCCAATATGCTGATTAAAACGTTACTCTCTCAAAAATTCATTGTAACATATAAATCAAGGATACAATTTGGCAAGAATGGCAAAATATATTGAAGTTTACATTAAAGGGGGGGATGGTCCGATGTAAGTATATGAAGTTTCATCTTGATAGAATGGCCCTTCACCCAAAAACTACATTATGTAAAGTTTTTCTCCGATATTTCAATCCGTTTTGATGTGCGAGCTAGGAAGAAACGTGATTTTGTGAGCCCCATAATGTACAGTGTAACATTATATTGGGCGACCAAAATGCGGTACATTTTCGCTCAACTTCCAAAACCAAAACATCCGTTTAGCCATTAGATTCAAGGGTTAAATGAGGGGAAAAATAGTAGCATTCTTCTATACAAAAATTTCGACACTTCTGGTAAAATTAGGGGTTCTGGGAACGAGGCTGGGGCTATTAGCGACGGGCCATGGAAACTTTAAAATAACTATAGGACAAGCCATGGTTAAATATTTATTACATAGTTTAAAACACATACGTTACTTCATCGTACAAAATTACATATAAATTAATTCTATTTTCCTGAATAGTACTTCGTTTTTTCCTGAATAGTACTTCGTTTTAAAACCGAAGTAGGAGATTTTACCTCTGCAGGTTTAGGCAAAACTGGTAGGCCTAAGCTTATATGAAAATAGAATTATGTCTACACAGAGAATCTGAATGGTATTATCACCATCATCATCCTGCGGCTGCGGAGCAGGCGATTACAAGATTTATCCATCCACATCTATCTTTGGCAATGGTATATAATGGTATATTTAAAATATCGTTTAAAGTTACATTTAGGAAATAACAGATGGCCCCGCCATAGTTAAAATATTTTATTTACCCAGTTTAAAACACATACTTCAATCATACAAAATTAAATAAAAAGGTAATTATATTTCAGTCCTGAATAGTTCTTCTTTCAAAACGAGGTAGGAGATTACGCGGTCGGCAGGTTTGGCAAACTGTAGGCCTAAGCCTTAATATAAAAAGTAGAATATTCTAAACAGAGAATCTGCATCGTTAAAATAATAAAATATGTTTAAAGACATTAAAATAATAAAACACAACCAAAAAGAAAATATAAAACCTTATTTAAAACTTAAAACACAAATAAATACATACAAAATTAAAGATCTAAAGTATATATTTCAGTACCGAATAGTACTCTTTCAAAACCGAGGTAGGAGATTTACTTCTGCAGGGTAGGCCAAATTGTAGGCCGAACTAATATAAAAATATAGAATTATTTCTAAACAGAGAATATGAATGTTAAAATATTCTTTAAAGTTTACTAGTAAAATAACTAAGTGGACCCGCCATAGTTTTAACATCATGTTATTATACCCAGTTTAAAAACACATAACTTCAAATCGTACAAAATTAAAAATATAAAAGTAATCTATTTCCTGAATAGTACTTCGTTTCAAAACCGAGGTAGGAGATTATACTTCTGCAGGTTTAGGCAAACTGGTAGGCCTATAAGCTTAAATAAAATAGAATTATGTCTAACAGAGAATCTGAATGGAAAAATATATCAAAATTAAAAAAAGGAAAAAACACCAATAAAAAACAAAAATAAACCGAATAAAAAAAATAAAAAAAATAAAAAAGTACAAAAATTAAATATTTTAAAGTAATCTATTCCTGAAAGTACTTAATTCTAAAACCGAGGTAGGAGATTTTATTCTGTAGGTAGGCTAACAATTATCTGTATGCAGTCATTCAAAGTAAGTTTGTTTGTGGAAAATATCCAAGGGTTCATTCACGTCCCCCACACTTGCACAGTGCTGTGCACATCAGCCTGTCTTCTATTACATTTATACTGTCTCGGA
The DNA here is from genome assembly GCA_023653785.1 of Ophioderma brevispina. Lineage (NCBI taxonomy): Eukaryota > Metazoa > Echinodermata > Ophiuroidea > Amphilepidida > Ophiodermatidae > Ophioderma > Ophioderma brevispina. The sequence goes on along the minus strand of JAMKCH010031601.1, from coordinate 32,449 downwards.
ATCTTTCGTTACATAATGCTGTCGATGATTGCATGCGACATGCTTCACCAGCAGGTTGAAGATTCATCCACAATCTCCGCCCAAAAGTGTTGGAACACTTCTATAGGCCGACTTCAAAATGGGCGGCCCCCTCTCCCCCCTGGACAATGTGGAATCTAAAATTTTGTCTTGCCCCCTAAAAGAACCAACAATTGATTGGTGTGCGGATAGGGATCGGGGTATTGGACTAGAGGAATGCGCCAAGCCTCCCAACACAAGTTGGACAGGATGTCCTATATATTCTTTAGGGAAATACTTGCAATACTTGGGGCAACAAAAGAGCATCATGTTCCAACACATTTTGGCTAAGATTGAGTTCAATCTTACCCTACAATGCGCATTGAATGATTCCCAAGCCCACCCAACGTCTGCTGGACTTGGTAACTTGTGCCCTTTAATATTGCTTGACACCATATCTGACCTGCCACACCACACCTACTGCGACACAGATGCTGGGTAGTGATTATTGGGGGTGGGCATGTTTTTCAAATTTTCTCTTACATTTATGAGTAAATAGCCTCCGGCCCTTTACTATTAGTGGACTTTCACGATCCCACGGGTATAAATGATTCATAATAAACCTCCAATAATGGTGAAGAAAGAACATCGGAATCATTGTGGAGTCCCCCTTCGACAGTAGGCCTCAATTTGGTACTCATTGATGTGAAATATCTTTGTTATTTTAATAATGCTTTGTAATGTGCAATTATATTTTTGTACACTACATACTACACTATAAATGCAACACCTACTATTAAATGCTAAATATTATATATGAAATGGAAAAACCTGAAGGCTACTTACATTACAAACACTGGCATGATGGATTAATAACATAGGTTACAGACAAAAGCAAGTCCATATCAATTATTTTAAACAAAGATATATAGGTGGGGCTGTTTAACTTGGCGGCCCATATTCAAACCATACATGGCTGACCCAAGATATCAAAACGTAATTTATATTTAGTTCCTTTACTCGTAATAAAAAAACCCATGTATAGACACAAAATCAATCCCATCTTATTATTTCAAAATAAGTTATAAAGAGATATGTCAATTTTTGGTGCAGTTGGCGGCCACTTTGGGAAAAACAAAATGGCGGCGGGACACAAGATTTAAAATATTATTGAATATTTGGATTCCTGACATGAATAACATAGGTTATGGACACCCAAAAAATCAAATTCGTTATCGGTGTGATTGTATTAACGGAGAATTGAGACTTTGAAAATAAGAATGGCGGCCATTTTGAAAAATGGACCCGCCCATGGTCGACTACTAGGTCGAATCAACTGGGGGGTCCCGTTTTCCAAATGTTGAGTTCAGGGTTCATATTAAGTGTGTGCCCAAGTGTTACATTTCTATCACAAAGTTGCACAATTTTTTGATAATCCTCTGGACTAATACACAAATGAGTCATATCACCAGCCCAATATATTGAAAGGCTTTCTGGTCCCTCATTTTTGACTTGACACAAACCACTCAATTCTATTTGCATCCCTGGGCCCCTTCAAACTTTAATCACGTGTAAAAAACGTGTGTGTTGTGGAGAGCAAGCGGCAGAGGTGCGGATAGCCGATGTCTTGCGTCTTCACAGTTGTGGACGACTTTTGTTTAGAGTCCTTTGACATTTTCCATTGGATTTTATCATTTTCATTTTTTAATGATAGGCCGCCCTGTTCGAGGCATGATGCCCTTAACCTATCTTAGATCGTTAGGTGTGAAGGGCCGGGCCCCGGGCGGGGACACTGGTTTTTGTGGCTGATCTAATAACATTATTATGTCCGTGCTGTGATTACTCACAATCTAGTTGCCTGGTGACCCACCATATTCTCAGAGGTTTGCGAAGTCCGCTGTTTATTCAAGAATCACTTGGCCGATTCTTGAAGAAATTGACGATTAAAAAGTGAAAGACGCCCAGTCATCAAATGAAAATTATTGCGGCCGTGGCCATTTATTTGTCCACGCGGTGACGGCTTTCCACACAAAATAACGGTGGTTATGGCAATCATGCCTTAAATGCAAAGCGGCCTATGGAAAAGCACCAATGTATAAAAGCGAAAGGCAGTTAGTATTCATATCATTATAATGCATGTACGAATCGTTGCTGAGGTTGCGAGTGCGGGAGGATGGGGAAACCTTGTTGCAATGTTCGCTTTCCATAAACACATTTTCTACAGTTGTTTTGTTTTTAAAGTTGAAAATTTTTAAAATGAAGTATTAATATGAAAAATCTTCGAAAAAATTAAGAGTTCCATATGTACCCCCTTAAAAATCCTAAAGGAAACAAAACAACGATAGGGCCCGGCACTGATATCGGGTCTATAACTACTTATAGGTGCAACGAAAGATTTTGGGCAGCATAATATTGCGTTACAGTAGTGATTTCATATATATAGATATGACCCCAATTTTTTTTACTTGTTTGCCTACAAAAAATGTCTGAAAGTGAAAAAACAAAAGGCGATTTTGATTGCGCTTAAATTAGTCTTTCACAGGGGATATCTTGGTAGAAAGCTTTACATAGTGGCAGAAAGAAATCAGAATTTTCATATTTATCGGGACACCTGTTATGTGAAATCTCTTGGGCACCTTTAATTAACCGCGCGTTAGCGAGAAATAAAAAAAAATAAATGGGGTTAAAAGTATTCTTTCCTGTTGTTGTAAAGTAGGCTAATGGTTCTTGTCGGCATTGCATGTTTTCGGCCGAGTTGCGGGGAGGGACGGCGGCTCCCTTGGATTTATCCCCCCCCGGCCCCGGGCCATTGATATTACCTAATTTTTTGAAATTACCCATACTTTTTTTTAGACAATCGAAAATTTCAAATTCACAACTTGCAAGATCTCCATTCCCCTCTTTATCTTTGTCTTGCATCTCCATCTCTCCTCTCTCCCCTTCTATTTTTCTCTTCTCTCTTTTGCTTCTCTCTCGTTCTCCCTCTTCCTTCCGCTTTTTTTTTTGGCTTCTCAAAAAGTGGTGCGCGATCGCCGCACCTGGCGCATAGCTTGCGCCGGCCCTGAGCTTTAATGTTGAAACAAACCACCAAATAGTGAAAAAAATGAGGTATTTGAGGATATTTGTCATACCGTCTCCCGCAAATAGACCTACATACGGCATCTCAAAATCTGCACTAAACAGCTGATTACGGTTTACACCAGTACAAAATGACCAAAGATCAATGTTTGTGCTTGAGGTCAAACTGCATTGATCATGGTGCATGATATCACACTGGAAATCTATGATATACAGCGGGAAAGGCTTTTTTGATCTCAAGTCGGAATTTTGATACGCACGTATAGAAATTACAGAATCGGATAAAAAGTACTGCCTTGTCTTTAATACACGTATTTCAAGCCAACCACTTGCAGGTTATGTTCGCATATCCATGCTAGTAACAAAAATATAAAAATATGAATTTTGATGATTTTTTCGATGTTTCGGTTTAGCAAATCGCTGCTAATCCCTTTAATGTACAAAAGCATCTATATCATACCAAATCCACCTAAAATACCAGCAGACACTAGCTGACTTAGGATCAGAATGAATTATACAGTTATTTAAACATATTCCAATGTAAGAATACCCTTACTTATGTTTACTATGGTTATAATTTTGACAGGTTCAGTAAAATTATTGTTATTCCTAGTTTTAGCATGTTGTCTCTTTTTCCCTATTCGGATATCATGGAGGTTTGTATTTTGAGGTGTGTAAATCTGTCATTCTGTCTATATCTAAAGGTCATGGGTTTGATTCGCATTCCTCCTTGGGTTGCTTTGGTGCTTGTCATTAACTGTTGTATAAAAAGTGACTTGTCACACATTTTGGTGGGTAAAAACATAATTTCTTGAATTTTTAATTATAAATGAGAAAGCAATTCAATCTCAATGAAAAATGTTTTCAGCAGTAAGCTAAACTGCAATCCAGAATAAATGGAATAATAAATAATTTAAAACACTTAAAAATTACATTAAAAAAAAAATAAAAACGAAAATCCCATGCCCACTAAATTATATGGCCTATTAAAAAAAATTATATTTTTCAATATATAGACAAATTCTATCAAATACACATTACCAAAAATAACTTGGCTAAACATTTACAACATGTCTGAAAATTAAACCTTTAAACTCTTCCACCTTGCAGCACAGTAGTTCTATGGTGCAGGGATTTGGAAAATCCCCAAAACATTGAAATTGCATACTCTCAATATGGGTCATCAAAAATGGCATTTGTGATTTACATACCAGTCTTTCGTAATTTGGAAAATCCCCAAAACTTTGAAATTGCTGACATTCAACACTACTTGGAATTAAACACTATATAGTGATGGAAATTTACCAATGTATAATATATATCCCTCTCTCTCTCTTGTTTGAAGGTATTGTGAAATATAAATAATTTCACAATACCCCCAAGAGAGTAATAAATGAGTTTAACAGGTTTATTGGTGGTGGAATAAACAAAGTATAAAAGAAGAAAAAAATCACCCAAAGTTTATTTTCAAATGTGAGATGGAATGAGTTGTATAGATTTATTGGTTGTGGTATTAAAAAAAAAATTGTTTTCAAACTTAAAAGTGCAATGAGAGATTTCACATAACAGGTGTCCCTAAAAAATGTGAAAATTCTGATTTTTGCACTAACAAAGCTTCCTACGAAAAATATCCCCATGTGAAAAGATTAAGCTGAGAGATTTCTTTGGACAAAAATTTTGAAATTTCTAATTTAGTCTAGGAGAAAGTACTAAATTCAGCCTGTTTTATATTGAAATTAAGCAAATCAAAATTGCCTTTTCACTTTCAAGACATTTCTGTAGCCAAATGCAAGGTAAGAAATCTATTGGGGTCTTATCTATATGAAATCACTACATATGACACAATAATGGATGGCCCAAAATCTCTCATTGCACCTTTAGAGAGACATGACATTTAAAAAAAAAATTGAACCCAGATTGTTTGCAAATTTGGAATGCTTACCAATGTATTAGAGTATGATCACACCCAAAGGGACATAAAGCATGAAAAAAAAATGACATAATGAAAAGGACCCTTACTGAAATCACTTCCACAAGTTTGAAAACAATTTGGATGTTACATTCTGTAAAAACAGTAAAAACAGGAAGAGTTCCAGGGGGAGGTGGCAGTTTCTGGGGGGAACAGGGGAAAGTAAATTTTTTTTTGGGGAAGTTAAATTCTGGAAGAGCAAAATATCAACAAATTTAACCAATTTTGGCCCAAAGACGCTGATTTTTGCCAACATTTGGTGATTTTCTTTTTGGGGGGGGGGGGACTGAGGGAAAGAAAAACATTTGGTGGGAAAATGCCCCCCCCCCAGCGGTGCCACTGGTAAACATTACATAGACCTAATTGAGTGCAGACCTCAACCATATAGTGTATCGGGGCATACCCAGGCCTGGAGAACCTCGGGATGCAAGTGATGGGTGGAATTTTCCAGTAATAGCAATGTGGCGTATCAGCTATTTCAAAGTTTGGGGAATTTCCAAATTACAAAAGACTGGTAATAATGCAAAACACAAATTATGCTGTTTTTGATAACTCAGGTTGGGAGACATTTCATATGAAATTTCAATGTGTTGGGGATTTCCCCCAAAATGTTAATATTTAAATTTCCAACACAAGTGTTTATTTTTGATGGATGGGATTTCCCAGTAGTAGCAATGTCCAGCGTCAGCTATTTCAAAGTTTTGGGGATTTCCAAATTACAAAAGACTGGTAATGTGCAAATCACAATGCTGTTTTGATGCCTCAAATTGGGAGTCATTTCAAATGAGTCATCAAAAAACTGGTAGATGGCAATATTTAAATATTCCTGTCTTGTTCCTGTATTGACATGTATACTCCCAATGGAGTCATTACACTTTACCCATGCAATTGAGGGGATTTTTTTTTAATGAGTGGAGAATATTATAGTTTAAGGAGACATCCTACATTGGACAATCTACCTCCATGAATATTTGAAAAGCACTGCAGCTATAGCTGGTGGCACACAAAGTCAACATTTTTTGGCATATGAGGCAAGTCATTTATACCCAACATTTTTCACCCTCACTGATTTCATACCAATTTTCTACAGGTGTAGCCTATCTTTACATTCATTTCCTACCCTTTCTTACTATGCTGTTAGTAGTACGAAGAACCCATGTAATGTTTTCACATTGGTGCATGGTTGACACAAATGAAGTTCATATCATGATCTATGTAACAAAAATGTGAAATTCAAAATCTTGATCATAAATTTCTCCCTTTTCAAAAATTGCTTAAAAATTGAATACATTACAGGCATAATACATTTCCATTGAATACGCATATTTCGTATATGAAATTTGATCTGACGAATGGACAAATTGAAAAACCTGAAAAACTTACCTCAATAATAATCGTTTTACTTTCGAATACACGCGCCTGTTGAAGATTGTCGTAGACTCGGTCGTAGATTGGATGAATGACAACTTCCGCCCTCCTTTTATATTGGGCCCAGCTGCGTTAAAAATAGATCGGGATTTCCCCGGTACTTCAACATATGTAATGGCCGCAACCATTATATTTGAAGGGGAGGGGTGGAAGTTTGGAACGGATCAGATTTTATTTCGACTGAAACGACACAGCAAAGTTTTTATTTCAATTTTTTTTCTTCTTTGTCTGTGTTCTTCATCAGTGGGGCTTTTTGTGTCGTGTCTGGGCTAGTATGTTGTGTTTGTTGCCTGAAATAGAGCCTACCCATGTTTGTTTCACTTCCGTCCATTACCAACAACTCGGTGCTACCACATTTTGACATGCACATAAGCTTCTTCACATAAAATCATTAAAATATTTGCATAACAATATTTGCAAAACTTTATGCGAATTAAATTATTTGCATAACAATATTTGCAAAACTTTATGCGCATTAAATTATTCGCATAATATAAATTGCAAAACTAGTATTCACATAACAATATTGCAAACTTTATGGATGACAATATTTGCAAAACTTTATGCGCATTAAATTATTTGCATAACAATATTTGCAAAAACTATGTGCATTAAATTATTCGCATAACAATATTTGCAAAACTTTATGCACATTAAATTATTTGCATAACTTTATGCAAAATTAAATTATTCACATAACAATATTTGCAAAACTTTATGCACATTAAATTATTCGCATATGTTTATGTGCATTAAAATAGTCACGTGTGAATGTGAAAATGCGAGCAAACGTGCTAAAATGTGAATAAAGTTATGCGGTGAATGCACTTCGAACAAAACAATGCAGTAAAACAAAGCGAATTTTTTGACCGCATTTAATGCCAGAAATGCGTTCTATAAAAATCCTCCTACAAAATGGGTCAAAGCTTGTGTTGTGTAGCGTCATTAAAGGTCAATCAGCATATATCCCTTGAGTCTTGGGCCAGTGGTTCTTTTGAGGTTGAGGGCCACAGCATTTGCAAAATAGAGTCAAATATAGAGGTCATCTGTGCATACCTCATATTAGCGTGAGTACATACCCCATATTAGTCGTGCATACCCATATTACCCATTTAAGTCCTGGACCAGCAATCGTTTTTAGTGTCATAGCATTTTATTTGCAGAATACATTAGAATGCAGAATACATTTAGATTTTGATAAAATTCGAGTTAAAAGTCATACAGGGTTATGAAAGTTTAGCTGACATATACCCTGTGAGTCTTGGGCAGTGGTTCTTTTGAGCAAATGTTGGGGTTATACAACTCCATTATTTTGAAAGGGGTCAAAGGTCAGGTCGAGGTCATCCACCATGAGTCTTTTGCCAATGGTGGTTTTGAGCAAGTTCAGGGTGGTCACAGTACTCTATTTGCAAAGTGAATAGATTTTAACAAATGGTTCAAAGGTCACATAGGATTCATTTGAGGTCAATATGTGTATACACTATTTGAGTCCTGAACCAGTAGCCATTTTAAGGTTGTCATATAGCATTTTATTTGCAGAATGAGTTTGACAGATTTTGACCAAATGGGGTCAAAGGTTATGCAGGGTCATTATAGGTCAACCAGCATATAGCCTACGTGTCTTGACCCAGTGGTTCTTTTGAGCAAATTTGGTGACTATTTCAAATATTTTATATATTTGGACAAAATGGGGTCAAAGGTCACACGGTGTTAGCAGAGGTCAATCTGTGCACACCTATATGAGTCTTAGACCAGTGGTAATTTAAAGTTGTAGCATTTCAATTCCAGAAGTGCCTTATAGATTGACAAAATGGGGTCATAGGTCATGTAGGGTCATTAGAAATCAATTGACATATAGTCCATGAGTCGTGGGCTTGGCCAGTGGTTCTTTTGAGTTTTTGAGCAAGTTTGGTGGCTATCACAGACCTCAATATAACTCTAAATGCCGAACGCCAGAATGATGTACCATTTCCAGGCCAACAGGTCACAATGCATGTGCGTGCGAGTTTCGAATGGATGACCGTATTAAATGAATATTAATAATTTTCAAAACACGGTTACGGTGCTCGCCTATTCTTCAGCGCGGGAGTATACGGCATCTAGCTTTATTAGTATCTATGGTGGCTATACAACTTAATTTGGAAGACCAGTGGTAATTTAAAGTTGTAGCATTTCAATTCCAGAAGTGCCTTATAGATTGACAAAATGGGGTCATAGGTCATGTAGGGTCATTAGAAATCAATTGACATATAGTCCATGAGTCGTGGGCTTGGCCAGTGGTTCTTTTGAGTTTTTGAGCAAGTTTGGTGGCTATCACAGACCTCAATATAACTCTAAATGCCGAACGCCAGTGCCAAAGCCGTAACCACATTTTGCCGCAGTGTGTACTCATTTCCACAGCGTGGTATACCAATTTATTCATATATTCCCTGATTTCCATATCTGGTGTACCAATTTATTCATATATTCACTCATTTGCATAGAATGATGTACCATTTCCAGGCCAACAGGTCACAATGCATGTGCGTGCGAGTTTCGAATGGATGACCGTATTGAATGAATATTTATAATTTTCAAAACACGGTTACGGTGCTCGCCTATTCTTCAGCGCGGGAGTATACGGCATCTAGCTTTATTAGTATCTATGGTGGCTATACAACTTAATTTGGAAAAATGCTTTTTTGTAGTAAGGACAAAATGGAGTCAAAGGTCAAGTAGGGTCACTAGAGGTCAAAAGGGCACATGGGTCACAAGAGGTCATTCTGTGCATACCCATAAGAGTCCTCAGTTTGTCATAGCACTTTATTTGCATGTTTTATTATAGATAGACAAATGGGGTCAAAGGTTATATGAGGTCATTAGAGTTTACTCTACCTACACTCATGAGACTTGGGTCAATGGTTCTTTTGACTAGGTGTGAAGGCAATCGGCAAATGCACACTAAACAGTCAACTCAAAAGGTACCCACTGCAATGCCCCGCAAATTATGCAGTTAACTTGACAAAATGGGCCAACGGTGAAGTAGGGTGTCATTAGAGGTCAATAGGGCACATGGGTCATAAGAGGTCATTCTGTGCATACCTTTACGAGTTATGGTTCCTTTTAGTTTTTCATAGCATTTTATTTGCAGAAGTATTTTATTAAGGCTTGAACAATGTGGGATATAGGTCATTTAGGGTCATTATATGTCATGAGTTTTGTAGCAGTATTTGAGCCTGTTTGGTGATCACAGTAAGTTATTTGTAGAAATTGTATACATTTGACCAAATGGGGTCAAAGGTCACATACAGTCATTAGAGGTTGAAGGGGCACATGGGTCATGAGATCATTCTGTGCATACCGTAAGAGTTCAGGACCATTGGTTCCTTAAAGGGGGATGGCCCGATTTAAGGATATGAAGTTTTTCGTCTTGATAGATGGGCCTTCACCCAAAACCCACCTTAAGTTTCCCCGCGCCGATTTTCATGCGTTTTCATGTGAGAGCAGAAAACGTGATTTCGTAAGCCCCATAGAGTAAGGTAAAATTATATTGGTCCGCCAAATTGGGGACATTTCGCTCATGCTTTCCAAACCAAACTCCTTTAGCCCTAAGAGTTCACAGGTTAAATAGAAAATAGTAGCTTTCTTCTGATACAAATGTTGGAACCACTTCCGGTAAAATCTTGAGCTTCTGGGGACGAGGCTATTAGCGATCGGGCCATGGACCCTTTAAGTTTGTCATAAGCATTTTATTGGCAGAAATGTTTTAAATTATAGATTAAGGGGACTGTTAGGCTTGAAGGCAAATTGTGTTTATTTTCTACGTTTTAAGGCCTTTTGGAATTCTTACCAATGTAGTATATCACACCTGAAGTGAATAGCCAAATACTCCATCTTTATGTAATAAGATGATTTTTAGTTAGTTTCTGTCATGCAACTACATAAAGTCAAAGCTGGTTTCTAGGGGACAATAACGATAGCAGGCAAGTTCAAAACAAGGTTTTGCGGTTTTTCTTTTGCACCTGTTTTTGTCCAATAAACCTTCCAAACGTCTCCTGTACGTTCGCGAGAGAATCATGTCCTAAACATCTTCCTCCTGTCACTTTTAACGGGCATTTCTTGATTCCCGATTCCACCCCCACCCGACTTCCCCTCAAATAATTTATTTTTATATCAGGTCTGCTACTGGTATCTGGTAACCAGTACTCTACTTCCCAAGTAATCTACGGAAATATGATGAGGAGGGTATTCTGGTTACCACCCCGGTAGAATGAAAAAGATCTACCTACAAGGGTGTCGCTCTGGAGAGCTAATGGCGGGCCATCCCAGCACATGCTTCCTTGTCCGGGGAGCAAGGTTGCCCAAAGGCTATGCCCACCGCCAAAAACTGTATTGACGTCAGAGGGCTCCGTCAATTATCTTTGCTCCAATAAATCCTCACACAAGAGGCAGTATCACTGAGTAAATGAAGTGAATCCAGCCAACCCTTGCACTGAGAATATTAAGTCACACAAGGGTCTTATTTGACTCATTAATATTAGTCATGCACATATTTTTTTTTATAATCCACAAAATATGTTAAAAAAAGTGTTTGAATTAAATTTTTTAAAGATTTTTAGATTAAATTTCATAATTGCAAGTATTTCTACAACTTGATAATTAGGACTTTAATTACAAAATTTGTCAAGACTAATTAGCAAATGACCAGTGTACTTTAACTCGTCATGTTTGTGCTTGACTAATTCTAGTCATTTGGTGAGTCTAAAGTCATCTTTAATTAGTCAATTTGTCATTTGACAAATTAAAATTCGTCAGTCATTAATTTGTCATTTTAAAGTGTAAATTTAAAGATAATGAAACTATTTTGTAATCATGAGAACTAGTTTAAAAATGTGGGAAGGTTATCTTCCAGCATAGCAAACATGTTTCCAGCATTGAAGTACATTATTAAGAATGATAAAACACCTGATGTGCATGACTATTTAATTAGTCAAATAAGACACTTTTTTACTAATTCTCAGTGTGTTTTACAGGGACAAAACCGGATTTAAAACTTTAGTTTAACTAAACTAATGAACCATTAACATAGGTAATCCATGTGTACTTAATCTTAAGTGCAAATTCAATCGTATCTGTATGTCCATAAATGGACAGAAATTATAGCATATTGGCCTATGGGACTGTGGAAAGCAAGCATTTGCTCATAACACAAAACCGCAAGGTTGGGATCAACTAAAAAGTTGTGAATAAACTTTTCTCAAGGATAGCTTGTGAACAATGAATAAAAGGTGCTGGAATCATGAAATGCACCTTTAATTTTGAACAATTTATGGGTTGAAGCTGTGCACATACAACTTGCTGTACTTGGCCAAAAGTGATACCACAATTTAAAGAGACACTGGCACATTTGAAAATAGTGCACCCTCAAGATTTTCCAAAATCGATACTTTTGCATGGTTGTAAAGCTTTTATATACAAAAGCCCTCACCCGAAATGATTAAGACCAAATCAGCTTCCTTATGGGTAAACAGAACGATTTTCAGCAGATGACGAAAATGGCTTTTAATAAAAGAACACGCACTCCGTATGCACGTTTCTCATGCTATGCACACTGTTTGACTGGTCTATAACCTTTGTGGTTTTCATATCAGTGAGTACGAGTAAAAAATATTCATGGATATACATTGGTTGATTAAAGTTATGGAAAACTTAAAAGTTGGCCTACAAATTACCTGGATGTCTTTATCCTCATATCAACGTCCCTATCTGTTTTGGGTATGTTATTTTTATGTGTAAAATATATCTCTGTTCTTCCAATGGCCTAGACTATCATTTGAGAGCAAATTGAAGAAATTTCATATTTTGTGAAAATGTGCCAGTGCCGCTTTAAGTGCACTAATTACCTGTTAATGCTATAGGGGGTCCACATTAAACCTTGATCTAGCACCAGTTGAAGGATCACCTTTTTTCGATTTCCTGTTCCCATCAAAATGTGCACTATTGTTTCACAAGTATTATGCAACAAATTCTCAATACCTTGCAAGTTATAGATGAGGTGACATGTGACGTCAACGTCGGGCAACGAACAAAGCACTGCCCGGCAGTATGCGTGAGCACCTGCAGGCTTGTGCTTTTAAAATGCGCGCTCAATCAGGCGTGATAAGGCTATTGAATGCTGTAACTGTATGTGAACATTCATCGCACTTCTAACATGTCAGTAGACCAGGTGCTAACGTTGTGTTTTGAAACATTGATTTCAACTCATCTATAGCTTGACTTGCAAAGTATTGAGAATGTGTTGCATAACAAGCAATTCTCTACCCAAAGTGTCGCCTTCTTTTCACAATCCCCTTTTCGCACTCCTATTTTATCATAACTTGACCTCAGATCGTTGTACCTGTGCAAGTGACTTGATCTTATTAGCAATGAATTTTCTCATGTTGCAAGTATAGCCTTAGTTTGATATAAAATTGGATTGATTAAGCCCAATTAATTGGTCGAGCTATGAGTTGCAAAAATATTTAAAAACTCATAGTGAGACCAATTAATAATGGGCGTAAATCATCCAATTTTATCATTATCATGTTTGGATTCAATATTTTCCCGGACTCCCAAAAACATGATAATGGTTGCAATTGGACTTCAACTCCAGTTTTCTTCTGCATCTAAGCAAGCTTCAAGCAGGGCTTCAAGCTTCTTGGCATAAATCTGTTCTGGTATTAAAGAGACACTGGCACATTTGAAATATAGTGCGCCCTCTAGATTTTTCAAAATCGATATTTTTGCATGGTTGTAAAGCACTCATATACAAAAGCCCTCACCCGAAATGATTAAGACCAAATCAGCTTCCTTATGGGTAAACACAACGATTTTATAATTTAGCGTCGCCGGCTGCTAAATTCAGCAGACGACAAAAATGGCTTTTAACACAAGAACACGCACTTCGTATGCATGTTTCTCATGCTATGCACACTGTTTGACCGGTCTATAACCTTTGTGGTTTTAATATCAGTGAGTACGAGTCAAAAATATTCATGTAATATACACATTTGTTGATTAAAGTTATGGAAAACTTAAAGACACTATCAGTGATTTGCTAAATCAGTAAACCGAAAAAATCATCAAAAATCAGATTTTTGCATGTATGTAACAAGTACAGGTATCCTAACATAACCTGCAAATGATAAGACCAGAAGCAATCTAATAAGGACAGAATCGGAGATTGTAGTCATTATTGTCCGTTCGGACACTTACTACAACACGTAATTGAATGGAAATCGTATCTTGGAACACTTGCCGTTTTCTTCCTTTTCTGTCAATTCTACAGATAGAAAAGGTAACTTATGAGAATTCTACAGACTTATCCTTCACTTTGAAGCTATTCCTGCAAATTTCAAATATTTTTCAAATCACTGATAGTGTCTTTAAAAGTTGGCCTACAAATTACCTGGATGTCTTTATCATCATATCAATGTCCCTATCTGTTTTTGGGTATGTTATTTTTATGTGTAAAATATATCTCTGTTCTTCCAATGGCCAAGACTATCATTTGAGAGCAAATTGAAGAAATTTCACATTTTGTGAAAATGTGCCAGTGCCGCTTTAAGGTTTCTCTGGCATAGAGAGCCATGAGCACGTTTGCATGGATGTGTCACATGTTAAAAATACTCAAATTATTATTAGACTGTAATATGCTCTAACATTTTGGTTTTACTGGAGAAAACAAAGAGGTAAATCCACGCTAAATTCCATTGAAGTCAATGACTAGTGAAACAGACAACTCCTCAAGGTCCTAGTGCTCAAGCATACATGGATGTAAATAAGATTTTCAAAATGGGACAAAATAAGAGTTGGGTCATTTGTCACTGACCCATCGATTTATTGTTGAAAATACAACATATTTCAGTCATTTTGAGTTTGTCTGCAACTCCTTTGATCTTAAGGTTATAATTTATTTTTTGTTCTCCAGTCCCAATTAATTTAAAGAGACTCTGGCACATTTGAAAAATAGTGTGCCCTCTACATTTTTTAAAATTGATATTTTTGCATGGTTGTAAAGCTTTTATATACATTAGCCCTCACCTGAAATTATTAAGCCCAAATCAGTGCGCTCATGGGTAACAGAACAATTTTATAATTAATGTCACCGGCATTCAGCAGGCGACACGGAATGGCGTGTAACACAAAAACACATACTAGAGTTGATTCTCATGGCAAGCACCTTGTTTGACCGGTCTGTGACCTTTGTAGTTTTACAAGGTGGTTCTCGAACCACAAAGGTCCCCCGCTCGTCGCGGTAGTTAAAAGGAGGAAAAGTAACATAACTTAGAGATCACAGGGAGGATTGCTCCTACCATAGCAGTTTCAATACCTTGGATGACCCCAGGAGACCTTGAAAAATTACGGTATCAATGTTGACTACACCCACCAAGTTTTATGACCATACAACCATTTGTAGTGGTTTGACCTTGGATGGTCCCACATGACCTTGAAATGACCTTCAAAATGTTCAGCACTGAATGTTGACCACACCCACCATGTTTCATGACCATACAACCATTTGAGTGATTTGACCTCAGATGACCACCAGATGACCCAGAAATGATCTTGAAATAAAATGTGACTACACCCACAAGTCATGACCATAAACCATGGGCAATAGTGATTTGACCTGAATGACCCCACATGACACTGCAATGACCTTGAAAATCACTTTGGGAATGAATGTTGACCACACTCCACAAGTTTCATCATCCTACCACATGTTAGGGATTTGACTAAATTGACCCCACATGCCTTGAAATGACTTTCAAATTTTTGGCACCAATGTTAAGCACTCTACCAAGTTTCATTCATCACCCTACCACAATAGACAAGGTTAAAGCAAATTTGTGACCAAATTTGACCCAGGCACATGACCATCTCCGAACTACATCCGCCGACTACTAAGCCGGACATACTTGCTTAGATCCAAAAAATATTGTGTGACAGGTTTATAGCAATTTAACCTATTTTTACCTATTTTTGACATCATTTGACCCCCTTTTGACAGGACCAATTAGGATCCCACCCAGCGCGTACTCAAGATCATCTATGTTGCGGAAGATGGGCACCCCCACCTGCTTGTTCCAAAGATATTGCATGGACACACACACACACATGGACGGGGACGTCATTTCATAGTCCCCTTTCTTCTTTTGAGCCAACAAAAGGTGTGCGGGGGACCAATATTAATATGAGTATGAGTCTATGATATTCATGTGATATACACATTTGTTTGATTAAAGTCTTATTGGAAAAAATTTAAAAGCTAGCCTACAAATTTACCCTGGTTGTCTGTAACCTTAATAATGCCCCTATTGTTTTTGAGTATGTTATTTTTAGGTGTAAAAGTGCAACTCTATTCTTCACTGACAAAGACTATCATTTGAGAGCAATGAAGAAATTTCATATTTTGTGAAAATGTGCCCCCAGTGCCACTTTAAAGTGCTTCTAATCACAAATTCAAACCGCCTTGAAATGCATTCAATGGTGTGTCCCTCTGCCATAGCAAGTTTGGCTCTCTTTGACTCTTTATGATAGTGTCTAAGAAATCACATCCCTAAAGGATATATTTACCAGTATTTGATTTCATCGCAAAAATAGATTTTTTTTTAAATTATCAATTTTTAAACAAAAAATTTAAACTCTTTCCCCACTCGGCCCTCTTCCGATCTTCCCCCAAAAAAAAATGGACAACATATGATTAGGACTGAAGTCCTTGCCTCATGTAGGAATTTGTTTTATATTGATGCTACCTAGTTTTCTTAATAATGAGCCAATGAAAGATAAACTGAAAATCAACCCATTGAAACCCCTTGATGGACATGACACCTTTTGATACTCAATTGGACACCTTTTGTGGACGACGGCCAAATTAGACTCAGTCACAATTACTCCTAAACTTTAAATGCCATTGCTTAAAATGGCACTCATAATGTCTTTTGGAGACTGTCAATTGACACCCTTTTTAAAGGTGGATGGCCCAATTTCATATAAAGTTTCACCTCGTTTTGACATAGGAGCTAAAATCGTAATTTTGTAAACCCCATTGAACACTGTGTAAAGGATCCATATTGGTTGACCAAAATAGGGGCGCTTTTTCCTATACTCCAAAACCAAACAACATTAGCCCTAAGAATTTCATAGGGTAAATGAGAAAAATCGTAGCTTTATTCTGAAACAAAAATTTTGACACTTCGGTAACATATGGTGGACCCTGGGGCGAGGCTATTAGCGATTAAACCAGGACCTTTAATATGTGTTTGCTCTTGTCCAGTTAGTGGTGTCAATTCTTGACAGGGTCTGATTACACATGTAAAATATACCCCTTTAGGATAAAGGACCTGTCCGTGATTTCATCTAGATAGATTGGCTTTCACCACAACAAAATACTTTGAATGAAATTTCAGGAATAGCTTCAAAAAGTCTGAAAAGGATATGAAGGTATTTAATAATATAAGTTCTTGATTTAGAATTGGGGGGAGGTACTCTTTCTCCAAATGCAGAAAAATATTGACAGAAAAACCAGAAAGAAAAAAGAAAGAAAGAAAAACGACCAGTTGCCCCAACAGTGGCACAGACGCTAACATCCCCCCACGCAGCCTAATCCAGGGCGGAGTAAAAATAAAGCAACAAAGAAGATAAGGAAAGCGAAATCCTCCGACTACACATGCTTATCGTTGAAACCCTCGATGAAGCCGCTCCCTTTCTTCCCCCCCCTTTCTTCCCCATCCCCACTAGCCTGGGGGAATTCCTCTTCTCACCCCCGGGGCAAGTGTTTAACAATTGGAGGGAAACACCTGTAGGGGAAAACGAAAACTCAATGTATGGTGTTCCGAGGGGAAGGAGACTAGGAGTCGGCCGACCCCATGGAAGAAATAGTCAGTCTAAAGGTTGCAGTAAGGGGGGAAAAAATAAGTGCCCCAGGTCAGGTGAGGGATAGTGGAGGTACAGTGTTCCAAATGTTCCAAACCAGTGTTCCAGTGTTCCAAACTACAATTCTCAATTCAATTACCATGTAGTTATATTAGTTTAATAACCTGTAGTTAGTGTCCCTACAGAGCGCAAAGTACTAAAATTTCGTATTACAGGTTGCATTCTGTCTTATCATTGCAGGTTATGTTAGGATAACTATGACTTTTCAATTTCTGAATTTAAGCAAATCACTTGATAGTGCCTTTAAGTGCATGCCGATTATGAGGAAATACACCGGATTTATTACTGCAACTTACTGGAACATGCACCTACATCACTGACTGCACAAGAATAATTGTACATAGTTCTAATTCATCTAAAATGCCTCTAGAGCAAAGCTGGAAGTTTCAACACTCAAATCAATGATTGAAAAGATGTGATGAGCAGAGACCCACTGAGCCTCATTGCTGGTAGATTTTCATATGAGCAGTTCAAAGTATGCAAATGAGGTATCGCCATGATTAACCCCCTCACCAAGCGCTACTGCACAACATCACACAGCGCATGACAGATCAATTGATAATACCTCATTGACATACTGTGATTTCTTATGAAATGTTTACTCCTCGCCTTTCCGTTAACAAAGTTACATTTAGAGATGCTCAGGGAAAAGCATCAGTGATTGATTCATCAGTTGTTGATGTTCAGAGCTGAAAAACACAATCAAAACATTGACATGATGCGTTGTGTTGTAAGTAGTAGGAGATAATCCATAGTATACGGCTAAAAGTGGTTTTATCTATAAATATAATGAGAATCCACTCTGGTTGTGGGCTGCAAGCAGTGGTTGATGAATACGTCTGAAAACTAAGTTTGAATTTTCACTGATCTGCCATGAAAATATTTATCATGATAGTTCTTTAAAGTCAAAGTAATAGGGTTGTCTATGCTGACGTCCAAAAAAATGTGTGGCCATTTGCAGTGAAAATAATTCCCATGGCTGCCGTTCTGTAGTTAGGAATTAACGTGCATTTTTGGCACAGCTGTTTGAAAGTCTAGTTATTATGACAAAACCAGAATAAAACAAAAAGTCAAAGGCGACACACTTTTGACAACTAATTTGAGTTATTTATAACACTGACTTTATCTTGTGTAAATTTTACGAAATTTCATTGCGGGCAAATGTGATTTTTCTTTAAAATCTAGTTCAACACATCTCTCTATGGAGAATGTGCATACATGTATAGAGGGTGCGATAACATACAAATCTTGACCTTTGTAGGCCTATATGGCAAGATTCCCGCAATGGATTGTCTGATTTTTGCAGAGGTAATAGCTCTTGCATGTCCCTACTTATATCAGTTGTCAAAATTGTGTCACCACTGCTTAAAATTGCTCTAAAAATAAAAGAGACAATTTGCATGGGGGTCAAACAGCTGTGTTGGGATGCCTATTTATTTCATTTACATACAAGAATCAATCCAAAAAAATGGGCCATAAAGGCTGCCAAACAACCTTGAATTGAAGTTTGTTTGAAAAACTAAGCACCGGCAAGTGACCCGGATGAGTAGACAGCCCTACATGTATCTGCAAACTGAGTACATTTGAAGTCAAAATATGATAGATTCACAAGTAGGTTCAATACCACTTGTTAGCCCAAACTCCAGGTAAATAATACCCTTTCTTCTTGATCAACTTCTGCTTGTGTCTTGGATTTTCCTCACAAAGCACGTAAATATTCCCTCTTCTTTTGGCAATTTTACAGTGCTTGCATCGCTTATTGAGGACACCCTTCAGCTTCATAAACACATGGATGTTTAAGAGGTTTTGTCCGTGGAATTCCAGCATTGGGCACTTAATTTGAGGGGAAGATTTCACACTTCTTAGTCCATGTACCACACTTGAGAAGGTACTGAAATTACTCGAGAAGTGATAGTAAGTGTTGAAGCCACTTGAAGCAAATTGTCTGGGGTTGTTGAAGAATGACAGCTGACAACTGGGTTGTGATGGTTACCTATTTCCTTGCAAACAAAAGGACAGTTGTGGTTGCAACTTGTGACTGATGGTGGAGCAAGGAGTTCCTCTGAAACTGAACCACGTGCGAGTATTCTAGTTGCATGACGGGCATAACTGAATTATTAATGCACGTGCGAGGTAGCACTTCTGTTGTGCTGCTGCTGTTGATATGGTATCTTTTTCCAGATGTTTGCAGGCACTTTTACCTAAACGGAGAAATACACAAAACAGAAGTTGGTAAAAGTTGTTATTATGATTTTGGCCTCTAACCAAAAAGTAAGGTAATGGTAAAGGGGACGTTTTAAAAGTGTACATAGCGAATGGAGTTGCCATTTCTCTTCCAAAGCGATTGGGCCAGACTCACCTTCCCCACATTGAATAATGCCGGGTGGTACCCATTTATACACCTGGGTAGAGAGGGATAATTGAGGTAAGTGACCTGCGCTTAATTCTTAAAGGCTGACTCGGAGATTTCCCGAGGAGGGCACACTCAATTTCAAACAAATCGTGTTTTTTGGATGTACATGCTTGTCCTATATAATCATTGTGTGAAATAAACTAAGCTCAATCGAAGTCCTTCATATAGAGGAGGAGCAGAGAATATCATAGCAGGCCTATTTAAGGGCAGTTCGTTTACCTCCCATACAGACAGGTTTGACACATTGGTAGTTAGTATGAACCTTAACATCCAATGCTAGGTAGTAGTACTTCAAATTGGTGGTTACTTTTTCAATAGGGGGGAAATTTAAGTTTACACAGGGGTCCAATTTTTAAATGCCCCAATCCTGTTGAAAACAGTGACATGATTGGGGGATTCCCCCATAAAGCTATTAGTTTGAAGTGATGTACTCAGGTGATGTAATTATGTGGAGTTCCAATTGCGTCGCTAGGAGGTATGTTTATGATTATGTGTTGGTAATATCTATTTTAGGACTGGGAAACTTGTGAAGTCAATTTATAATGGAGAATTTTGGTAAGGACTCTCTGCAGAATCCACTAGTCACTAGACCCTCCATGGGTACACGGTGTGATGAAAACGCTAAGCGACTGAAATTTACACTAGATCTTCAACCCATATCCGTGGACCCTCCGACATATGTAGGGACAACGTCTCCAATCTCCCCGAGGTCGGGGGGGGGGGGGGGGGGGAGGGGAAGGATCGCCACAAACATTAGTCAAAACACTTGGTTCTGGCCTTTTCTATACTCGCACTGTTCTCCCCTATCGACGTGCCGTATGCGCGTAAGATACACTTAGCCAGACAAGCATGTGGTCGCCCCCACGACTTATTTTTTGCGCCCTAGGAGTTAAAACGTGGCCTGGGAACTGACTAAGCGGCTGCCCTCGATCCCAACTGGGGGTTGTCGCATGTTCGCGCCCATTGTGATTTGGCTCAATTAGCAGGTGTTTGGCCTCTCATCTCCCGATTTCTCGGTTTGTTACCATTGTTTTATTTGACTTTATGAGATGCATTTTATTGCAACTCTGATCAAATATTAAAAGTAGTGTTATGTAGTATTATCAGTGTCAATCAAATATCCGGAAACCTCTTGTAGTGTAAATGTATTGCATCATATGATATTCTATACGGTTTACAAAAATCAATGTTTAATTGTTGTTTTTTTTCTTTTGATAGTTTGGTCACTAATCGAAAGTTAAAGATTCCCCCAACTTTCACCCCCACCACTTTTACCTGATACGCCAGTTCAATCACACCTGTGCCTCGTGCATCTTAAATGAAGCTTGATGAAGACCATTTTATCCATTGCTCGTATCGAAAATCCTCAGATTATCGATGTACTAAATACAACACAGATCTGTCTGTCCGGCAATGCATTTTGTTATACTTTGGAAATATGGCTGAACACCCGCGCGTTCGGGGGGTTTTTCTTGTGGCACTAATATCTAACACGCGGATTATGGCTGTCTTAGGTACGTAACTCCACCACCCCAATCCTAGGGCATTCGGTGACAGGAGGACGAAAAAAAAAAAATAGGGGCTTGGGTGAGAGATGGGCCAAATTACCCCAAAATAGGGGGCGCGCTTCTGTAGGGCAAATAGCAAAATGGTACCAAAATGGGGGTTTTGGGCCCCCGCACGAACTTTGCCACAAAAATTTTCTTAAACTTAGGCTTCTTTGGGTAAAAATTTAATTTTCACCCACCCCTTTTAGTTCTTTTTTGTACATTTGCTCACCCCCAAAATATGGGGTCTTTTATTTTTGTGCGTGAGGGGGTGTTTCTGTTTGTGGTCGAAAACGATGCTGAAAAGGGGGCGGCGGGTCTAAAACAGCCTATACATACACGCGTCGTGGGGGTGCGCACTGGGGGTTTTGAGGACGCCTGACGTTGGTTATCGGGTCTTGTAGAGTGCCCCAAAAGGTCAAAGCTGTCATCTAGAGGTCATTTGCGCTCGTAACTATGACATGGGCAGTCTTTGTGGTCAAAAGTCACACACATACGTCGAAGGTCACAAGGTGGAGATGCACGAGTTGGTACCATTTTCGGCAAATTACCCGAGAAATGGGTTAAGGGTCTACCAGAATTGTTTTTTCATTATGTGTCGGCAATGGCCTGACAACTGGGAGGGGGAAGGTGGCGAAGTTCTCCCTAACGCGAAGAAGGCTTTTACCGGGCGCCGCGGGCCGACCAGCAATTAATCTGCATACACAGCTATGGAAATGAGGGTGAATAGGAAGTATTTAAGAAAAAGGAGAGAAACGGGGAAGTAGGACCAGCACAGGATTTTGGGGTCGGGACCGTCTTGTCTTTATTTTTAAAAAAGTCAGCGAAAGTGCCCCCCCCCCGCGTCGTCGTTTAGGGCATTGTGGTTAGGGGTACAGGAGGGAAAGGGCTTTCTCTTTGGGTCAGATGCATTTTTCCCCCCCCCGGGTCCACAAACAGGTGGAGGACGTTTGTTTATTGATTGGAGTATCATTATCATTTTAAAGAAGGAGCCTATATTCGCTGATATGATGGGAAATAATTTGTATTTATTATTTGAAAATAGTTATTACTGAGAGCATCATGATGATAAGAACCAACGTGCTAAGTGGTGAACGCCGAATGATCTTGGAGACGCAATGTCTTAGACACCTAAGACAAGTGATTGGTTGGCCAGACGTTTTTGAACAAATTAAAGACTCAATGGACAATAAAAAATTAATGCGCTTTGGCAAAATAGAAATGTAGTGTTAGTACAAAAGTATTGAGGTCAACATGTGAAAACCCGGCCGGTGCTCTTCTTCAAATGGTGCCAAAAAAAATACATCCTGTCATTTTTTTAAAAATTACATGCTCTTTAATGCCAATTATATTTAACCATTCAGAAAAATCATATAATGCCCCGTTAATTGGGAATGCCCTTAACTGGTAAAATGAGGAATGGCCGGTTTATGTGGTAAATGGAGGATAGCCTTTTATATTTAGTAAATTGAGGAATGTCCATTTCATTGGTAAATGCAAGGAATGGCACTTTAATTTGAAATAATTGCGAATTGCCCTTTCCAGGGGTTAAAGATGGAATGGCCCTTTGGCAAATGGGAGGAATAGCCTGTTAATTGGTAACTGAGGGCAAAGAAATGGCTGAATGGCCCTGGTTATTGGGAAATGGACGGAGAGGTACTTGGTAAATTGATTAATGGAATTGCCCTTTAAAAAGGTAAGAATGGCCTCTTTAATAGATACAAGGCGTGGTCACCCGGCTTTCGCGACCAACAAGAACTCTAAAAACATAACCTCCCTCAATGAACTCTTACCTCCACTCTCTCACCAACAGAGTATAATCTAAAACAAAATAATCAGTGGGAACTCAATCATAATCACAAAACAAAAAAAAATACCCTCAAAAACATAACTCATCAATGAATGCCACAACTCACAAAAAAACTCCTAAAACACTTCGAAACAGCGTTGATTAACTCCATCCATAAACTCGACCCAAAATGACGTTAACAACAAACTATCAATGCAAAACTCATCTACCGCATAACAAATAACTCTACTAAAACTCATTGATGGGCTCCATTTATAACGCACCAAACATATCAAAAAAAACTTAACTAAACCTGACTAATCGATGAACTCCATAACTCGGCCAAAATAACTCTAAGAAATAACCCCCCCCCATAATCAATGAACTCCATTCATACCTCACTAACAAATAAAGCTAAAACTCATTGCGGGCTCCATTATAATTCACCAAAAACATCAAAAAACTCTAAAACAGAAACCTCATAGATGAACTCCATAACTAACAATAACTACTAAAAGTCTGAACATAACTCGTTCCGAGAACCCACCCTCACCATTCGAAACTCACCAAAATAACTTAAGACATACACGTCATCAATGAACTCCAATCATAAAACTAGCCAAACATTGCACCCACACCAACACCCCTATAACACTACACTCATCAATGAACTCCATAACTTTTTGAAAATTGCATAATGCCCACACCTTTAATTTGTTTTCTGCGGTGTTTTTCCTCAAATGATGCAAAAGTACATTCCATTCACAAAATCAAACTAACCTTTTTTTCGAAAAAACAAATTACTTCCACCAAAAAAAAAATTTCTAAAAACACTCATTGATGAACTTCATACACATTTCACCCAACACATACAAAAAACTCATGCTACAAAAACTCATCGAATACACCCCCCATTAATTAACCTGCCATATGGCCTTTAACTTTGTAAGCTTAACCCTTGAGGGCGCTCTTCCTCAAATGATGCGAATATCCATTGACCCATTAAAAAAGCATGTTTTGCTTCCAGGAAAATATTGGAAATCACAAGGCTTTGACAATGGGGCTGATATTTGAATGAAGTTCTTGGAATTACCTTAAATGCTCCTTTTGATTCAATTTCTAAACTTAACCCGTGAGGGTGCCCTCCCGGGGGGTTGTGTGGACCACTCAAACTTATTTTCAGGTAGGGATGTGCGGCCCCGTATTTGTCCGAACTTGGGGGCTGGGAAAGGATTTTGTCTCCGAAAGTAGGGGCTTGTAACGAAATTTGAGGAATTTGCAGGCTTGGGAGCTGAAATTTGGCTAAAATTTGGGCTTCTGAGGCCAAAATTTTCTGAAAAGGGGACCTTAAGAAACTGAATTATGTTCAAACTGGGTGGTTCTTGGGAACGGCTCA
The DNA here is from genome assembly GCA_023653785.1 of Ophioderma brevispina. Taxonomy (NCBI): domain Eukaryota; kingdom Metazoa; phylum Echinodermata; class Ophiuroidea; order Amphilepidida; family Ophiodermatidae; genus Ophioderma; species Ophioderma brevispina. Next base: position 7,876 of record JAMKCH010031601.1, on the reverse strand, counting down.
GCGAAGCGATAAGGGGGGTTTAAGGGCCGCACATACCCGTACATCTTTCCAATGTCAGTGCCCCCCGGGGGGGTGCCCTTCCTCAAAGTGGGAAAAATACCATCACCGATACACCGTGGGTAAATACTTTCCACAACGCTTGCCAAACACACGTACACGTATGTACATTACAAATTTGATTTCTTTGGTCTTGCTTTGACGAGCAATTGTGAATACTTTTTAATACATTGGTTTCAATAATGTTAATTACTTATTTTGACATTTGTTTATAACACCACCATGTAGGAAACACACCTAAAAACATGACAGCCAGAGAGACGGGACACCAGGGGGGGGGGGGACAGGCACAGAAAGTAGACACACATACACAGACACACAACATGCACGAACGCAGCAAGGCGCGATGCAAGCACACACCACACCCACACACACACACACACATTACAACACACACACACACAGGAAAAGGTAGTGGATCAGGGAAATTCCAGACAGTTATTTTAAATGAGAAAGAATGATTTTTACTGGGTAGAGGATATTAATATACTGTATCTGCTGACCACATTGTTAATACTGTTGTTAATACATTGTTCAATAATGTTAAAAGGGGCATTTCATGATCCACAGCCTGTCACCAACTTACCGAAAAATGTGGAGATTTTTATGTCATCTGAACATTTAGCCTTAGAAATCATGTGTGCCCAATTTACCTGCAAGTTCGGTCGCATCTGTAAGAAATTCACACTTTTGTATTTCTGTCCGTAAATGGACTAAAATTTTAATTAAGTTAAAAAAAAAAAAAAAAAAAAAAAAAAAACAATACTAATAACACAAAACTGCAAGATCGGGATCAGCTCAAATTGTGAGATACCGTTTTTCTCAAGGATAGCTAGTGATCAATGAATAAAACAGAGTGCTGAATCACGAAATGCAAAACGTTTAATTACTTATTTTTGACAATTTGTTTACACACCACATTACATGTAGGACACACACCTAACAACAAACATGACAGCCATAGAGACGGGCACAGACAGGCATAAGGACATAGGGACACACATACACCACACACACACCACACACATGTAAAAAACAACACCAAAAACCACACACACACCACACACACGCACACACACACACAGAAAAAGGTTAGTGGATCAAGGGAAATTCCAGACAGTCTATTTTGAAATTGAGAAAGGAAAGAAAGATTAGTTTTACTGGGGTAGAGGATAGCTACTATCGAATGACCAGAATAATTTAATTGAGCAATTCACTAGTGCCAAATTCGATTCCAAGGTGCATGCATTGGGGGCTTATCATGGAAAAAAAAACCACAAATTTACATTCTGAGGAAAGGAAATATAAACCATTTCAAAATTTATTCAGTGAAGAAGAAATGTTACATTATTATAGTCCATGGTAAACTATGTACTAGAGCTTACTAGCCTCATCTGGACCAGAAAGGGTTGAGCCTTTGGAAATAACCAAAGGACACATGAATGTGTCCTTGCAAGTAAAGTGACCCTATTAGGTAAACACATACAATTGCAAGCACACTGATTGACAACACCTAAGGATAAGAATAAGGTATACAAGTACATGTTGGACAAGTGGAAAGGCTTGCCCAGAGGCTTACTGTGATTGATGGACTTTGCTATTCCCAACTAAATTTCATGGCCATCTACATGCACACATTCAAAAGGAGCTGTATGACACGTCACGAACCAAATTCAACCAATTTGTTTTGTTTGACCCTAAACTTGGTTCACACCCTTATGTCGCCAAACGAAAACGCAGACTTATTTCCCACGTCATCCAAACACACGTGCAAAATTTCAAGACATTACGATATAAGATAAACCACGCAGTTAACGAAACCATTGGCTTCAAAAACCCAGACTATAGACCCCACCGAAGTATCGTGGGTCTTATAGAAATGCAAAAGAAATCACAAATAAAAGCAACACGTTATAGAACCATCATGTTCACCTAAAAGCTGATAGGAAGGAGGAAACGGCGTGGAAATACAAATCGGGTTATATGGGGATTGACCTTGATCATCTTAAATTGTAGGAAAAGTACAAGTATGATACGTACTAGTCACCCATTTGAAACATGCACGTTTAATTACCTGTTCAAAAGGATGACTTACGGGTCAGGTGGATGGAAACAAGCTGGCTGTAACATGAATTGGGGAAAGATTTCATCAGACAGCTGTATAGTGCTGGGAAATAATTCGGTTTTCTGGAAGAATGGACACCACTGAGCTTGGTAAATGGAGAGCTTGTGCTTGTGTGGCACCCGCAGTATGCATGAGTAGGCCCTATTTATTTTTAGAATGATCAGCCCATCCTCAATGGAAAATACTACAACCAACCAACAAAAAAACAAAAAACCAGGAAGAAATCACAAGGACAATTTCTGATTTCTCAGCTTCTCCTTCCCCGTCTTTTTTATTTTATTGTTGTTGTTTATTTCCATACTTGGACCCTCTGATAGGCCCTAGAAACAATGTATGTACACAAATTATATCACAAAGCACGAAAGTGATCAGTGAAACGCTGCAACTGTATTCTGCATAATTCATGCACTATCAAAACTAATTAAAGGAGCTATTCAATTAGCTGCGGTCGCGTAATCGATAAATGAAACCCAAGTCGCGTGCCATTGATACCACCTGTTGAGTTCGTGTCTGTGGTCCTCGGATTAGCATTCAAAATTAACCGAGATGTGCACAAGGTAATGCGGTCACGATACTTGTGAATCGATACTGCTGGAGACTTTTCCCTACAGATTCGTACAGTCTCGGCGGGCTACTCAACTTCCTAGTGTTAATTCCAGTAGCCCTGTGCAATTCACGTTCTGTTGACAAGTTGGTTGGCAGGGCTTCCAGCTAAGGGTGGTAAGCTTAAAAGTTCCGCAAGTTTTAAGTTTTAAGCTTAGCTTTCACCAAGTTCCCTTAAACCCAGAGACGAGGCCTAGCTGGGGTAAACACGTCTACTAGTAACAAGTAGCTAGAAGTCATAGCTAGTTTTTCTCTGGCTTAAGGAGGTGCAGACCTTAAGTACCTAGTGCCAGGATTTATAATTCATGTGAGCAAGGAGTCCTGTACTTATTCTAACTGTCGTCTTTAAGCCAAAAGTGCTATGAATCAAAATAGGATTCCAAATTGTGGACAGATAGAAGCGTGGTGATTATCTTGGACTGATATACTTGAGTATTATTGTCGTCGAGGGACTTATTTAATCGTGTCGTCTTGCTTGGACACAAGTTTCTTCAAGGACTGTGAGAGATCGGCATGGAAATAATACCCGTGGATATGTATGTGAACTATGCGCGTCATTTTGAGTCTTCGCTGTGAGGACATGTCATCGTTAACTGCATGCTTCTGTGTGGACATTAGTGGACATTATTGGGGACAATAATATAAACTAATTGTTGTAATTTGATATACATGGTGTCCCAGAATGATTACTACCCTCGATACCCACATGTTTATTTTTTTCCATAGAAAATCATAACATTAGTTCAGCCTGGTTTATATATCCAACTTCATTATACTGAACCTTTCCATAAGAATTTTTTAATCGTGAAATTGACTAACCAAAGGAAAAACACTCAATGTGTTAGAGGTGCTGATGTCATCCTTTGGGCTAATTGAAAAAAAAATGTATGTGTACTTTACCTCTTCTTTGCATGCTTTTTTACAACATCTTTAGTCCCCTTCGTGAATGGCTTCTATTTAACACTCAAAACGTGTGATTGTGTACCATAGAGAGCTTGTCCTCCTTTTTCCTTCGATAAACCAAAATGGGTACTAATATGCTCAGTATTACGTCAAAATGATGTCATAAACCTCGCTTGCATTAAGCTCCATTGTTTGCCACACAAGCATTAGGCCTAGTTTTTTCGTTTGGTACTTTTTCCTGCACAGCTACAAGTGCACTAAAATCCTCTGTATGTAATAAAAGATATAAAAAGCTTGTCTTTGCCCATGATTTAGAGCCAAACACGCTTAAAAATCTGATAGTCCTAATAGTTTTTGGTGCAAAATTGAATGTTTTGCCATTGTGTCAGCTTGTGTTTCTGAACTTGACAATGCTTTGCTGCCTAATGGGTCTTTGACATCAATTTTATGTCCATAAAAGGGCATGCTGGGACTTATCTTGGTATCAATGAAAGAGAATGACCATATCTTATCTATTAGTACCAAATCAAAAGTATCAATTCTTATAAGATATTTCCAAAAGAGGATAAGGTGATGCAAAAAAGGCTTGTATTCGAGGGATACACACACATGCTTTTTTTAATTTCACTTTGCCCAAAGATGAATCAGCACTCTAACCCATTGAGTATATTTTCACTTTGGTTGTCCGATTTTCACGATTAAAAATTCTTATAAAGTTTACAGTCTAATGAATTGTGACATTAAACCAGCTTACCTAATGTTATTGATTTCTATGGAAAAAAATAAAACATTTGGTATGATGGGTACTAAGCATGCTGGGACACCCGTAATGTAATATTGCTTTGGACTACCAAATTCTGTGAACCAAATCAATTTACAAATCATTAAATCTGTTATATTATTATAAATTCAGATCACTTGTGCACAAGGTCCTTATTGTGTTTGAAAGGTATTTCCTTACCTTTGACGTCCACGAGACATCATAACAACCACTAAAAAATCAGCACTTTAGTAAGTAATAAGCACTGAAGTTACAGCCTATTGAAAAATCCTAATTTGCATTTTGCATATATTGGGCCCCCCTGAAAATCAAATATGTTGACCTATGACATCACCCTCTACTTCAGAATAGTTGGAAGAACATCATCAAAAGAACTATTCTGAAAGAACCACTTGGGGTTTTGAGTCTTATTGTTTTCAGCACAAGACACTTTTTGCTGATATCCACATATAATGTATGGTTGATATACACTCTGCCTGTACAATGACCCGTGGGTCACATATATCTTTGTGTGGTACCTTTGAGTGTGTCATTTTGTTGTGAAAAAATAAAGACACCAAGCCTATCTTTCAAGAAATGTTGTTTAATGATTATCTTCAGCAATATCTTAAGTAGAGGGGTGGTGTCGAATGTCAACATTGGGTTTTGCATTTGATGCATTTTTTGTTTTGTTTGTCTGGTGGGTTGTGTGTGTGTGTGTGTGTGTGTGCGTTCAAATGACATTTAACCCTTACAGTCTTCAACCAACTCCACAAGGTGTGACCACCAGGATTCCCCTTTTGGAGCTTTTGGGCATAATAGACTTTCTTGAGAACTAAAAATTCTTAAATTTTCAAGGCTCCTCCTAACTCCATTTTTGTTTCCCACAGTAATTTTAAATCATTTCAGTCCCCCTACAATGGCAGAGCTGGAGGAAAGGGGGATGGGGACCTGTGCCTACTCTGCCTAGACCCATCTTCGCACTAAAACTCCCAAATACTACAAACCACACTGTATACATTATGGTATTTTGTTTGGTATTGTTTTTCTTGCAGCACACGGCCCTAATCTGTTCACATACAAAAAATACATGCGGATCTCCCTCGGACCCCATGTGTCGCCTGCCAGCGCGGTTTGTTAATGGATAGGTCTCATTTTGATTTTGACCTTGGCAAGGTGACCTTTGACCTCATTAACAAATGGGGCCCCAATGGTGCACACTATGATTCAGTTTGATTCCACTTGAACTTCAACTTTTCAAAATGTAGGTCAATTTTAACATTTCAGCCTATCTTAAAACTTGAACCAACCTCACATTGACCTGTGACCTTGGATGTGACCGTTGATCTATTAACTATGAGAGTGCTCAATGTTGCCCCTATGGTTCAAGTTTGGTTCCAATTGAACTTCAACTTGTCAATTGAGGTCAATTTTAACATTTCAGCTATCGTAACAAACTTGACATCACATGAACCTTTTACCTTGGGTATTTGACCTTGACCTCATCAGCACATGCATCTACGACTGAGTTGTGGTTTAATAAAAAATCCATCAAAGTAAATGCCGGATATACAAAGCAAATTTTTAACCCTTTTTCACAACAACGAACAACAGACATCAACAGACTCAACACAGACTCAGGGGACAAAGTGATCCCTATTTGTCTTCCTGCCTTAAAGGTGCGTGTTTTTCCGATTCAGTTGTATTGTGGTTCTGTACTTGATATGAAGGCCTGGCACTTGCACAGACACCCCATACGTAACCGTGGGAACAAACTTGTGGTTTTGATGGTAGAGAACGCAATAATGCTGTTTGCAAGCCCCTATTCAATACTGTGCTAATATTGATGGTTAACCACTAAAACGCAGTTTTTGTTTATCTCTTGGAAGAAATGGATTTGAGGGCTCAAATTTCCAAAATTTCAGGACGACTATGAGAAAAAGATGGCCTTCCATCTTATTATCAAAATCGATACTACTTCCGGATAAATCAGGGGGGTCCCAACGACACTCGCGGAACATGCACCTTTAAGGCGGCTACACAAAAACTTACTTTCCCCGTGTGGTATTTTGGTGGTATGTGTATTTTGTGGGTAAATGGTAAGATGGTTTGTCAGTCCAATAGATTGTGGGATTTTGGAAAGCAGTCTGGAATTACTACAACTGACAATTTTGAAGTTCCCTCCCAGAGGCGTTTTTGAATCAATCCATGATGCATATAGCAACGTGCCTATACCTTACTGTACTAAACACAGGGTGCCAGTACTTGGGATAAAACTTGTACAAAAAGTTTAAGAACCAAGACATTTCATACTCATAATGCAAAAAAATTCCCTAAGTACAATGCTTTGTGGGCTAAAAGAGCATTAAAGTCAGAGTTTTTATGTGTATAATAGGATTATTTTATGTCATCACATGACCCTATTGAGGAAAATTTTCCCAAACTGGTGCATTGGGGATTGACTCAAAACATCCCCTCGGGTTCCTCCTAATATCTTCTCATGGTGCATAGTTCCATAGGCCAATTTAAAGGTTAAGTTCCATTCACCCCCCCCCCACCCCCCCACAAGAGCACCAATGGTGCTAAGCTTTCATAAGAAAAGTGTGTTTGAGCTTGAGTGGAGTTAGTGGTTTGATAATGTGTGCTTGTTAAAGCAATAACAGCACATTTTTTAGAGTACCCCCCCAAATTTTCAAACTTTTTGCACAGTTATGTTTGGTACTTGTCTAGGAACTACACCTGCGAACGAGAATCTAAATGGCGTATTTTTATAAAATAAGCGATTTTTGTAATTGAAATTTGTATCCTAGATTGTACTTTCCAGCTCTGCCGGAAATTCTAAGTTTATGTCCGTCCCTGATTAAATTAGTGCCACCTATGACAATGAACCTCTAACTTGACTTGCCTGCTATTGGATGAGCGTAGATACGTACATGGCCGCTATTTCCTTCCCGGCTATTCACCTGGAAGTTCCGTTCCATCAGCCCCTTGAATGGTATATGTCGGAGATCCTCCGATCTTAATTATTCAATTACAAAATTCCTTGTATTGCGACACAGACATTTCTAGCTTGACGCATTCACAGGTATAGTTAGTTTACTAGCCAGTTTCAATACAACCATGTAAAAATCTAAAAATGGTTTGAAAAATTGTGGGGCGTCCTCTTCAAAAAAGTGCTATTAATTGATTAATGTCCACGTGTACTCATATAGTTTTCCATTTATGATGCATACGTGGACCTCACCACAATCGGATTTACAAAAACCTAACCAGTTTTCATGATCATACAACCATTTGACTTTGAATGACTGGTAGATGTCTTGACATGACGTTTCAAATTTTCAGCACTGATGTTGACCACACTCACCGAATTTCATTGGCCGTCCATTCCTAACAGCAGTATCATCTTTATATTCCTTTTGGCTTGT